>JANAVB010013397.1:4397867-4430367 GCA_029216955.1 Iris pallida | reverse complement strand
TATCTGTCAAATTGATATGTTGTATGTAGGCGACTTGAGCAATAGACGTTAAAGGATTATGTAATTTTTTTTACATAATGGTATTGTTAAGTTACCAACATCATGGTACGTTAAATTATCTCGACATATTCAAGATACACTTTTTCACATAAGTCTTTTTTTGTCACATTCAACAAACATTAACTTTATAGTATATACATACTCGCAAATACTGGTCTCTCGAAACCTGCAAGGCCGAACTCTCTGTTTAATATCTAGATTGATAGAAATAAAGGAAGAGCATATCATAAATTTCCTTATCTTAATAATCTCTTCTTTTATATTGAGTTAATTCTCAAGTAAGGATAGATCACATCTAGAGCAAAACTTATAGCAAATGATCAGCCCCCAAGTGAAAGATCTATTGTTATAAGAAAAGAATTCAAAACCATACATAAAGCTACCAATAAATTGGCCTAACTAATTGATTTAAATACTGATGACACATGAATGAGCTAATTGTAATCCTACATTACTAAGAATCACTTAGAAGAAATTAATTAAGAAAAGATAATATATACTTTTGTCGAATCATGTCATCAAACAAATACTACGAAATTATATTACTCCGCACACGTTATTGTCCCAGCTGCTCCTTAAGTTCTTTTTATGTACTGGTACAAACAAATGAACAATGGTGTCATCCTTTTGTAGTTTCAATCATAAAATAATGTTGTCTCCAGTCAGTAGCATAACAATGTACACTACCATATATACCAACATTGCTAGTCACTATAGTAATATCCCTAAAATTTTACCGTGGAAAAAGCTTATTTATTACCAAAAAGGAAAAAAAACAATAAGCATAACTTGATATATGTAATATCTCGGTTCTGCAAGCCCATAAGCTTGAACAGAGATAGTGTGATCAGAAGTTTCTCTTGGAAATATTGATGTGCAAGTATAGGTACAAGTTATAGAACATATTTAATGAATTGTACTCATCCATCAACCAATCAAGCATGGAATATTGAGAAAATGATAAATGATAAGTTACATTTATAGTTGGATTAGATTGGTGGAAATGTAAAGGAAAAGCCCAAAACAAAATATATCTCAAGAAATATATTAATATATTACCTCTAGAAGCATCATATATTATTTTACCATATACTATAGGAGCCATAGGTGTCAATGACTCGTATTGTCACATGGAAGTCTTCACATGTCGGCCTATTCTTTGCTAGACCGAAATCGGAGAGATTTGTTCTACAGTTATGCACAAGAAAGGAGATCAGTTAATTATAGCTAGAGATACAACTTATAACTAAAAGGTGTTTTGGTATTATATCTGTTGCTAACAAAAAACAAGTGGTTGGTAATGAAAACTGTCATTGGTGTTGGATATTACATTTGTTACTAACAAAATATAGATATCATGTAGGTTTTAGGAAGCTCGATCTCAAACCAACATCATGGATCACAACCAACTTGGTTCATAAATAACCTCACAGAAGCAAGATACATATCCAACACCACAAAGACAAACTCTCCAAGAATTTCAGAAGATAGAAGATGATATCTCAGATGATCTGTAGAACCATGAAGTAACTTGTAATAATTGTTACACAACTAAGGTTATTATTTAGTCAATTTTACAAACATAGGTTTCAGTTTTTAGGCATTTCTTTTATTAAAAGTTGAAGAATTATACGAAAAAGAATTACTGTTTCATCACATATTTCTCAAGCTTGAGAGTAAATGTGGTATGATTAGTAGAAGACGTAAGTCCTAGAATTTTATTTTTCTATAATATAATTTTTTTTAGAAAATTCAAAAATCTATCGAACCAATTACACTTGAATAACATAATCTTAGCAGGCTTTATGCCATAATTATATGTCAACTCCATAATCTCCCGTAAGACGCCAAAGAAATCGTTGCCTGGATCGACATCTTTGTATTTCGAAGATTTGATACACAATAACTATTTTTCGTAGAATCAAGATCCAGGACGCTGTCTCTAATCGGGATATTTGTTGATTTGAACCTGAACCCGTTCACACAATAGCTTAGCTAGATTTTGACGGTAGAAATTGGCTCTTTGTCTAGAGTTCTAATGGATTTATTCTCAAGTGTTGTGTCTGGATGATCGACCTAAATACCACAAGATACAAAATTAAGTTCAACTTTCTGTTAATTATTGTGTATCTGCATACATAAAAAGTAATTTGTGAGATCCTTACATATGTGCGCAACTAATAGGAAAATGACGTCTTATTTCCTATTCTAATTCTTCATCTTTTATGTATGGTCTACTCGACCTCATCCTATCATTAAATGTGCTGAAAAACAATGAAGTAGCGACCAATTAGTGTAATAATATTAGCATATACTATTATATTGAGATGACATGAACATGAACGTATTAATTACTTACCCCTCTAGTTTTTTCACTTCATCCTCGTTTCCACTTTATCCTCGTTGTATTTAAGTAATATATACAACTGAGAATCCCTTAGTTCATCGTCATTCAGATTTATCTTCTTTATTTTTCTTAAAGGCTTTTTGAAAGCATTGATTACTTTTATTATTGTATCATTAGATTTTCGATAATCGTTGCCATTTCTCGGAGCTCTCGTTATAATAGTAGCAAAATGAGGTGTGAAATACATCGAGCAAAAGTTTATAATCTCCTCGAGAACATAGATTTCACAAATATAACCTTGCACCCGTGCCTTTCTCACCTTTTTAGCTGGTTCATACGCCGCTCGAATGGGTACATCCAGCAATAACCGATGGGCCTACCAATACGTGCCTTATAGGAAAGATGAATTGATAAATGCTCCATAGAGTCAAAAAATCCAGGAGGGAACACCCTCTCAAGCTTATACAATGTTACCGCAATGACCTTCTCTTGCTTTTCTAGACGATCAACGAGAAACTTACTAGAACAAAGATCTCTAAAGAATATGCTAAGCTCTATCAATGGATCCCAAACGACCTACAATAAGAATTCCTAAAATATAATCGAAATTAAGCTCTCCATGAATACGTGACAGTCGTGGCTCTTCATATCTGTCAATTTATTCTCCTTCAGGTCGACGCATCTTCTCAGATTATATCTGTCTAAAAAATTTTGGCCCTAAATCCACCTACAAAGTCTTCTTTTATGTTCCTTGTATAGTAAAAAATTACCGTATGCTACTAACACTTTTCATTTCCTCCATTTATCAATGCACCACAGGACGTCTACAAGTCCAACCTGGCCTTGGGATTGTCTTTCGTCTTTCCTTTTACATCCATCACAGCATTAATTATGTTGCCAAACACATTTTTGTTCATACGCATGACATTAAGGTTATGTCTCTTCAGATTGACTCTTCAATATGGCAGGTCCTATAATATACTTCTCATAGACCAGTTATGAGTGTGATCAAATCCATCACACTTAAACCCTTTTGTAGGCTCTTCGATAGCACTTGAAAAATCTTTGACCTCCTCCCATATCGTGTCTCTGCCCAACCATGGTGATGGATGGAAAGCTTTAATACGGTCCATGTAGTATGGACATAAGAGATGACCATGAGTGCTCTATTCCAATAACATTCTATAAACCGAAAAGTCGTTGATGGTCTACATAAGTGCTGACATCATCTAAAAATTATGCTTTATGAAAATATCATACGTATTGGCACATACTTCCATAGGTGATTTAACTCATCTATCAATGGTTCTAGGTACACATTAATATTCCTCTTCGGATTGTTCGGACCCGAGATGATAACGGTTAGGAACATATATGGAGTTTTCATGCACATCTAAGGCAGTAGGTTATACGGAGTGACAATAACTGACTAATACGAATACTGGAAGCCCGAATGTCCGAATGGGGTGAAACCGTTGGAGGAGATCCCCAATCTAACATTACAAGGAATCGAAGAAAAATTGGGATCGGTCGACTTCCTTACACCATAAACAACCTTCACCATAAACAACCTTTGTAATCGTGGTGACAAAGGCAAGTAGTGCATCGAATCGGTCGACTTCCTTACACCGGGAGTCCTTCTTGTACTGGTTGTCTAGTAGCAATCAGCACCACATAATCTGCACACTTTTTTATCCATATCGTCTTTGTAGTACAACATGCACCAATTGCAACATAAATCAATTTTTTGTATCCCATCTGGAGCGATCACCATTCTTTTAGATCGGTAAAAGTCTATAGGTAACTTGGCACCCTCTGGCAAGATCTTTATAATCAATTCGATCAGTCGGTTGTAGCATTCATGCGACATGTTAAAATCGAACTTGATACTTAGCAGTCTTGTAACCACTTCCAACGGTGAATGACCCTCACAACTAGGATACATTGGAGTCATTGTATTCTCTATCAACTCTATGAACTTCGTAGCAATGGCATTCAGTGTCTCCTCGGCTGCATCATGATTGTCCGGATAAAAAATAGGCCCCGTAGCATCGAAACCTATGTTCACCCACCTGTCGTTGCAATCAACATAGTCGTAGAAATCTATATACAACTCAACATAAGGCTTTTTCTCCGATATTAAAGGCAGAAGCTCTCCATGTGAGTCCAATCGTAGTAGTTTGATGTGAAATCTCTCGAGTACAAATAAAATATCACATCCACTTCTAGATAATATTTTAAATTATGACATCTCACACACGGACACTTAATTTTGGTGTCGTCCATGTACCGAGGGAATACTTTGGTGAACTACAGGAAATACTCTACCCATGTATGAATTCATCCTACATACTGCACATGTTATCGAGATGACAGTTGTACATCCACGAACGATGCCGTAGGTAGTAATTCATATCCATTTTTAGATATTTTGTAAAGATGAATACACAATTTTCAAGTATATATATCGTTGGAATAGATGGAAAGATGGATACACTTTCCAAACCTAGAAGAAATGTGGACAACTTCGATTTCAAACCCCAAATTAAATCATGATGTGTTCCTTGTGAGTCATTTCCTGAAAGGAAATTTACTTTTGCAAGCCTTTGAGTCTAGAGTTGTATTAGATTTTCAAAAAATTCTAGAAAAGGCTTTGTTCTTAGCCTTTTTTTTGTAGAACTCTAATAGCCTCAAAAGGCTTGCACAGTAAATTTAGTTTTTAGAGATTGGCTCACATGGACACTTGACTTCAGAGTGTTCAACATAGGCACGGTCATAGTCCTAAAAATTCTAGACTTATTAAATAGGTACTATATATATGTACTAATTTTATAATAAGCTCGGCATTGGCCAATACTTTCGCTTTTACATATTTTTATATACAAAAGTTATAAAGTACCCTCATCATTTAGCTTTAGTTTTTCCTATTGCTTGGCATTGGCCGATACTTTCAATTTTTCTTATTTAGGACTCTATGGTTGTATTGTGGGATTTACTTAAAGTATTTCTTCAAGTCTACACACATATGAATGTCATTTAACTTGGATAATAAAAAGAGCAACATCTGATATCCAACCCCAATTTGAGAGCAAGATGGATTTGAATTCAAATTACACATCAAAACTTGATTCCTAGTAATCTAACCCACCATACAAAACCAATATATAGTGATGACCATGCCGAGACCCCAAAACTCCTTTTGAACCTTACCGAATCCCATCGGAGTCCTGCCCGAAGCCCAACCTTCGTTGCTAAATTGATCGAAAATAAATATGCGTCCATGTGTGTGTGTGTGTGTTTTGTGTCCATGTTAATAGAAAATCGATATATATATATATATTTATATATATATATATATATATATATATAGAGAGAGAGAGAGAGAGAGATAGAAAGAGATAGATAGATAGAGAGAGTGAGAGAGACACTATAAGAAAAATGGTGATTCTTGACGGTTTATAAGTTGACGGTCGTCGAAAACCGTCAACATTAAGGGTTATCTTGACATTTTTAGGCTTACGTCACGAGATGGCATTTTTTTGGTTACTTTAGCAATTTTGTAGCATGTATGTTGACGGTTTCGAAGGATCCGTCAAGAAAGAGCATATTTTATATTGACGTTTGATAATAACCGTTAACTATTATATATGTGTGAAAGTTGTCGCAGTTTTTTCGTCTGCCATTATGGTAAATTATTTCAAAGTCTTAAAATTAATGACGGTCTGCCTCAAATAATTTTGAGGCCCATAAGAACGAAACTCTTGACTTCTTTCCCGAGTTCTCTTCGAAACTCTCGACTTCTCTCACCTGTTTTTTTAGAAACACTCGTCTCTCCCCCTCAGAAACCCTCGTCTCTCCTCCTCTCAGAAACCCTCGTCTATCCCCCTCTTAGAAACCCCTCCTCTCTCCCCCCTCGGAAACGCCTCTCTCCCCCTCTCAGAAACTGCTCTGGAGAAAACCCTAACCGCTCTGGAGATCCACTTAACCGCTCTGGAGTCTTCAACAACTTTATGCTGGAGAAAACCCTAACCGTTCTTCACAATACGACAACTTTGATATTCACCGTGCGATATAATGTCTTTAATTTTCTCTCTCTGAAATTCAATTTTATGCCTAGGTTTTTTTTGTGCCAACTTCGTTCGTTCTTCACGTTAGGGTTTCTTTGGTGGCAACTTCGTTCATCAACTTAGGGTTTTTCTCTGTGCATTGTAACTAAGGGTTCACTTATGGTTTTTATCTCGCTACAAACTCTTTTTTGGATGTGTTTGTATTCTCTTTCTTATCTGTTGTTAGTTCAGCTTTCTTCAATGTGCGGGTTTGTAGCGGAAGAGACCTTCAGGTGGCTTTTGTTTGTTTCTTTTCATTATGATGGGCCAAAATGAGTCCCTCCTTTTTTTTCTTTTGAAGGACTTCTAACGGCGAACCAATGTGTTTTTGGATGCTATGTTCTGTGTTGATACATTCAATGTGAGTTTGATTATAGTCGAAGAAATAGAGAAGTGGGTTTGTTTCGTTGTGGCAAAATAAGTCCTTCTACCACTGGATTTTTAGATGTTGTGCTCTGTATTCATACATTCAATGTGGTTTTTGTAATTGAACAAGTAATGGAGTGGGCTTGTTTCATTTGTAGCCAAGATGAGTTCTTTTTTTTGCATGTTAATGGTATTTTGGATGATATTGATATTGTGAATGTCACAAACACGTATCGGACACGGCACAAACACTCGAGAATACACGTTGGATACGACGCAGACACTATAAAATATGCAGCATTTCTGCATGGCTTGTGGTGTTTGGATGCTAAGATGTATTCAATGTGGTTTGTGGTCAAGGAACTGGAGTGGGTTTGTTTTCATTATGGCAAGACTTTGGCATTCCTTGTGGGTTTTTGGATGCTATGGTGTCTGTCTTCAATATAGGAACTGAAATGGGTTTGTTAATTTTTTTGTTGGATGAATGGCTAGGGTTCACTTAGGGGGTTCAAGTACTTTTGAACTTCAAAATTTGTAAGATTTATTGTTTATTTGCAGAATTTGATTCGATGGAGTTGATTTTGTTTCTGTAGGTTTTGTGAAATTGCCATCTTCTCCTATTTTCTATGCATAAATTTCTTCTTTTTTTTCGGGCCTTGTAGTTGGTGTTTGTGTTATAAATGTGTAAGGGTTTTGTGAAATTTCCATCTTCCTATAGGTGTTTGTGTAAGGGTTAGTTAGGAGATTCTGATTTAGTTTGGAAATTTTGAATTTTTAGGACATTTATTTGTGAAATTCTTGGTTTTGATGGATTTGATACAGTGATGATTATTTTCCTTCTGGAATAGGCACTAAATTGTGTTGTTTCCTATTGTACACAGTTTTGGTTTATTCTGTCTCCTTTCTTCCTTTTGTTTTTGGGACTAGCCATTCGAAAATGATATGTATCCTTGTTGGCATATAGAAAATTGATTTTGGGTTTTTGGGTGCATATCAGTAGGTGTATCAGTATACACTGATTTTGGATTATCTCAATTTTTAGATGTATCTCAATTTTTAGTGTATCGTTGGTCCTTAATTTCATTACTTCGATCTTCACAATGCGGCAACTTCGATCTTCACCGTGCGGTATACTGCCTTTAATTTTCTTTCTCTGAAATTCAATTTTATGCCTAGGTTTTCTTTTTGTGCCAACTTCGTTCGTTCTTCATGTTAGCATTTTTTTTGGTGGCAACTTCGTTCGTCAACTTAGGGTTTTTCTCTGTGCATTGCAAGTAAGGGTTCACTTAGGATTTTTCTTTCGCTAAAAACCCTTTTTTGGATATGTTTGTATTCTCTTTGTTATCTACTGTTGGTTCAGCTTTCTTCAATGTAGGGGGTTTGTAGTGGAAGAGAGCTTCAGGTGGCTTTTGTTTATTTCTTTTCATTATGATGGGCCAAAATGAGTCCCTTCTTTTTCTTCTAAAGGACTTCTAACGGCGAACCAATGGGTTTTTGGATGCTATGTTCTGTGTTGATACATTCTTTGTGGGTTTGATTATAGTCAAAGAAATAGAGAAGTGGATTTGTTTCGTTGTGGCAAAATAAGTCATTCCACCACTGGGTTTTTGGATGTTGTGCTCTGTATATATACATTCAATGTGGTTTTTGTAGTTGAACAAGTAATGGAGTGGGCTTGTTTCATTTCTAGCCAAGATGAGTTCTTTTTTAGCAAGCTAATGGTCTTTTGGATGGTATTGATATTGTGAATGTCACAAACACGTATCGGACACGGCACAAACACTCGAGAATACACGTTGGATACGACGCAAACACTATAAAATATGCAACATTTCTGTATGTCTTGTGGTGTTTGGATGCTAAGATATATTCAATGTGGTTTGTGGTCAAGGAACTGGAGTGGGCTTGTTTTCATTATGGCAAGACTTTGGCATTCCTTGTGGGTTTTTGGATGCTATGCTGTCTGTCTTCAATGTAGGAACTGAAATGGGTTTATTAGTTTTTTTTTGTTGATGAATGGCTAGGGTTCACTTAGAGGAGTTCAAGTACTTTTGAACTTCAAAATTTGTAAGGTTTATTGTTTATTTGTAGAATTTGATTCGACGGAGATGATTTTGTTCCTATAGGTTTTGTGAAATTGCCATCTTCTCCTATTTTCTATGCATAAATTTCTTTTTTTTTCCAGGCCTTGTAGTTGGTGTTTGTGTTATGAATGTGTAAGAATTTTATGAAATTGCCATCTTCCTGTAGGTGTTTGTGTAAGGGTTAGTTGGGAGATTCCAATTTAGTTTGGAAAATTTGAATTTTTAGGACGATTATTTATGAAATTCTTGGTTTTGATGAATTTGATACAGAGATGATTATTTTCCTTCTGGATTAGGGCAGTAAATTGTGTTATTTCCTATTGTACACAGTTTTAGTTTCTTCTCTCCTTTCTTTCTTTTGTTTTTGGGACTAGCATTTCGAAAAGGATATGTATCCTTGTTGGCATATGAAAATTTTGATTTTGGGTTTTTGGGTGCGTATCAGTAGGTGTATCAGTATACACTCATTTTGGATGTATTTCAATTTTTAGATGTTCTCAATTTTTAGTGTATCGTTGGTCCTTAATTTCTACATGTATCTTAATTTTTTATTTGAAATGCATAAACTCTTAGTTTCTTCCTACTTCAATGTTGCATTAGTTTGCTAATATGTAATGTCAAATTAATCTATGTTGTTTAGCGGAAATTTATGATCCTTGAAGTTAATGGACGACATTCTTTTCCTAATGTATGAAGAGATCGTAATTGTATTTATCTAGCACCTTCAACTATAAAAATATTTCTTTTGGGTTAGAGCACTTGCATGTTCATGAATGGAGTTTGGTCGATATTTATTGAAAAATAACCTTTACTTGATAATTTTTTATGGCAGTTACAAGTGGACTCCTTTGGCAGTTACAAGTGGACTCATTTGTTGTTTGTAACTTAGAATTCAGTCAGATTGGGGTATGTACCTGAGAATTGTTCGTTTCTTTATTTGTAGATTAAATGGTTCTTCAATGTGAAGGGTTTACATACTTGTAAGCATTGTCTTCTACTAGTTTTAGATACCCTTTGAATTTGCATTGCACATTCTTAGATGGTTTTACCTCAGTCTTGCATTGTATAGGTTTTATTCCCTTTTTAAATAAATACTGTTGTAGCTTAAAAAATAGCTCTGCCATATTTTGGTTGCAGGAAAGGATGAAGCAATGACCTTAAGGAGTGGACTAAGGTCATCAAAAGTTGAAGCTCAGGTATACAGACTGTTACAATATTATATATTGCCTTTGTATCTTTTGTTTTACTCCAAAACTTTTATGTTGTCCTCTGACACTTTATTTGTATCCTCTATTTTGTACTTTATATCTTGCTAAGTAGAGTTACATGACTAAATCATGGCTAACATGTTATATTACCCTGTGTAGGCACTTCTATTCTAATCCAACCCAAAATGGATAAATCGTGGATGTAAAAGGATAGAATGTGTAGGGAATATGAGGAAGGAGTAGAAGTATTTCTTGAGTTTGCAAAACTCCATTCAAGTAATCCTAATTCTATTAGATGTCCATGTGAAAAATGAGAAAATCTGACATTTCAAACATTAGGGGACGTAAGAAAACATTTGTTTAGGAGGGGTATAGATCGAAGTTATATAGTATGGGTTTTGCATGCTGAGAAACACGAGAAGATAGGATCATCAAGCATTGCAACATATGCTGAAGAAACACACGACTATGAAGATGACTCCTTTGAAGATGCTGCAAATGCTGTAGAAATGGTTAATGCTGCATATGAACATATTTCTGGTGACCGCAAGTCATTTATTTCTCTAATCGAAGATGCTGAAAAGCCTCTGTATCCTGGTTGTTCAAAGTATACAAAACTATCCGGATTGATGAGATTATATAACATTAAAGGAAGATTTGGGTGGTCTGACAGTAACTTTTCAGAGTTGTTGAAAACTCTTCATGATATGTTCCCAACACAAAATGAAATACCTTCATCAATGTACGAGGCTAAGAAGATGTCACGACCCACACCCTGTTTAGGGGCACGAGCACGTGGGTACGTCCAGCCGACGCCGTAGTATCGGTGGTAGAACGCTGTAAAGGTCATCTAGAATATATAGAATCTAAGACACAATAATATAACCTGTCATCTCCGTACGGAGAAATATAACCACAACTCAATCACATATTTCTAAGGAAGATAAATACTGTGATAAAGATAAAGATAAAGATGAGATATATAGTCTGAAACAACGCTGAGTCGCAATCCCAAGTTCAGAAACCAAGACATAAAACAATATCCCAAAAAAAAATACTACATGTCTCAAAGTATCAAACTGGAATATAATCAAAACAAAATCTAGGTAAACTAGGTCACTACTGGCGGTGCGTCCTCTACGAGCACCGGGTCCACAGGCTGGTCCTGGTCGTAGGCTCCATCTATGCCAAACCCGTAGTAGGTCGGGCAATCTGCATCTAAATACTCTAAAAAATAATGGAGGTTAGCCTGTCAGGATATGAGCAAGTACAAACACCAACAACAGTTCCATGTGAATTGACAAATACTATGAGAGACAATCATAATGGAATACAAGATGAAATGTCAAGATTGAAAGTAAAACAGTACAAGAGAACTGGATATCATGTCATGTGTGAGATATAATATAAAACTGGAATATAAACAATGGAAAGTAATCTGAGGTATGATATAAACATAAAAATAAAGTGCCATGAGATATTAGAGCGTTATATGATCGGCTTGGGTCAAGATCAGGATGTTCTATTTGACCGGCTATGCACAGGTAGTATACTAATATAGGGATAAGGCCAGCCAAAATGGAAAGCTATGCACAAGTAGTATAAGGTCAGGCTATACCCTACGTGTGGTGAGGGTGGAGCTATGCACAAGTAATAAACCAGTAGGGGTAATGATCACATAACCTCTAATAACTCTCCATCCCTGAGTAGTATAATGAATCAAGACATGACAGGTCATGACATGGGATTCGAAAAGTAGGGGGCCAGCCCACTCCCAAATCGGTATCTATACAAGTACAGGAAATAATATCGAACAATGTACTCATATACCAGGTAAACCGGGAATGACATCTCATGACGAGATTCAATGTATACTAGTCCGTGTATCCTCGTTTGAGAATCAAGTATAACACTACAACTGAATCGGATATAGTAGATATCAAAGCAATGAAAATTATCAGAGAATGTACTTGTCTGCTGTCCTGAGCTGAGGAATCCATACTACCACTCAATGAGCCACGAACGGTTAACTCGTACAACAGTCTCCTAATGCTAAAATAGACATTACCAACGTTCTCAGAATGATCAAATTAGCTAGAAATGCCTACCCATAAGTCCAATTCTGAACACAGGGGCAAAACAGTAATTTCGGGTCAAAATGGTGTCCGCCGTTGGACCCACTTTGCACCGAAAAATGTGTCAGAACCTACAGTCTCTAAAGTCATCAAACTATATGTCTATAGGTCCGGTTTGATGAGGCGAATCCAACCGTATGTCCAAAGTTGGTTTTCGGTGGGCCGTGCACAAATTTGGTTTTCGGTGGGCCGTGCACAAATTTGTCCGTTGGATCGAGTCACGGGTCGCCAAAATAGCGTTCCGGTCGACCTTCTCAGTTTCGGACCAAACTTGGCATACAAGACCAGAAAAATGATACGGTCCTGTTGGCGCATGTTTCGTCTCGATATGACGAGCGTGTACAAAGTAATTAACAAATTTGCAAAAGGTCAATACGATAAATTTTGACGGATAAGCATCAAATTCGTCGCGCACACGCGACCAATTTGAATTCTATCAAAGCCCACATGTCCATAAAGTTGATACGCACCTTTCGATGCTTTCGGTTCGTGACCATGTCGCCCAGATTGACGGAACGGACGGCGTATCGGAACAATTTTTCTAAAAATTTAGTTTTTGAAAACAGTTTTTTCTCAATCTTCACAAACCAATAACTTTCTGTACATTACATGAAATTTAATTCTATAAAAAGGGTTTTAAAGCCCTATAGGTTGTCTACAAGTCTCTTCAAACCGATTGTGAAAACTAGCAACACGCTGGTCGCAAATCGGCTACAAAGTTGGGATTTCGGGACAGTTTCTAACGACCAATAAATCAAGTTTTTTTCGATTTTGGAACTTGTTTTTTGTCGCACATGATGCGAATCGGCACAAACTATTTGAAGGAATACGAAGGCGTATATGTTGTGATCATACCAGAGAAAGGGATCGTGAAACGATCGAGCGTGCGTCGCACAAGATCAAGGCGAAGTCGGGTTCGCGGCTGCTGTGCACTGCTGTCCTATCTTCGCGTCCTGTCGCCGTTGCGTGCATCCTGGCCAGCCTCCGGCTTGTCCGAAGTGGCGCGTAGGTAGTAGACGTCGAGGGGAAGGTGTGCGGCTAGGTTTGGTTTAGGGTTTTGTAAAAAATCCCTCTCTCTCTCTAACGAATATATATATAAAAGGGCTCGTGTGCTCGGCTGAAGCTTACATATAAGGTTCGGTTATATATAAATAGGCCTTAAGTTGATGTGCTATGTGCTGTGTGAGTTAAGTGTTTGCTTTGATTTCTATTTCTATTTTGACTTCTTTTTCAATTTGACTTTTCTTTAATTCATTTCTTTATTACTTAACACTTTATACATATAACAATTTATATGTATACATACATACATACATACATACATACATAAATACATACATACATACATACATACATACATACATACATACATACATACATACATACATACATACATACATATATTTGCATATGTATTTATTTAATAAATAAAACCCATTAATAAATAGTATTTCTATTTAAAACTATTTTTCCTTCTTTATAAATAAAATATATATATATATATATATAATATATATATATAAATATATATATATATATATATATATATATATATATATATATATATATATATATATTATATATTTTTCTTTTTTCTTTTATATATATATATATATATATATATATATATATATATATATATATAATGAAATAAATACCAAACAAATTCTAAAATTATTTCTAAAAATAAAAATAAATATTCCGTATCTATATTTATTTAATATATTAAAAGTTTGATAATAAAACTTATTGTACATATATATATCTATATCCACAAAATACCTATTTAACTAATAACTTAAAAAAACTAACAATAGTAATTTAAATAATATTAAAATAATAAAATAATATAAATGACTATATTAGCCCCATTGAGGAAAATGGGGGTGACAAATCTACCATCCTAAAAAAATTTCGTCCTCGAAATTAGAGCAAACTAGCACAAATCAAGCAAGCAATAACAAGGAGAATAATACCTCAAGGCTCGAAGAGATAAGGGTAACGCTCCCGCATCTCGTCCTCTCTCTCCCAGGTAGACTCACCTGGAGAGTGATGCCTCCATACGACACGAACCAAAGGAATAACTTAGTTCCAGAGCACCTTCTTCCGACGATCCAGAATCTCCACAGACTGCTCTGGATAGCGGAGAGTAGGCCCTACCTCTAACTCGGAGTGATCCATTACGTGATTAGGGTCTGTCCCGTATCGCCTAAACTGCGACACATGGAACAGGTTATGGACTCCCTCGAGCATAGGCGGCAAGTCTAGTCGATAGGCCACTACATCGACCCTTCCAAGAATGGTGAAAGGTCCGATGAAGTGCGGACTAAGCTTCCCGCCTCGGCCAAAACAAATCGTGTCCCGTGTCGGAGAAATCCTTAGGAACACCATATCGCCAAACTAGACACAAGACAAGATTCAATACAAGATCCTAAAGCAAACAATCACAAGCAAGCACAAACAGAAAAACTGATACTAACCTCGAACTCTAACGGTCTCCGGTGGCTATCGGCCCAATGCCACTATCTATCCTGAGCCACCCGAAGTCTATCCCTGATCAAGCTAACCTTCTCTGCTGCATCCACCACCATCTCTGGGCCAAGTAAAACTCTATCGCCGATATCGTCCCATGACAAAAGGAGTGCGCCATCTTCGTCCGTATAGAGCCTTGAATGGCGACATCTCTATACTGACCTGGTAGCTGTTGTTGTAAGAAAACTCTACCAGATGAAGATGGTCCTCCCAAGATCTCCCAAAGTCTAACACATAAGTATGAAGCATATCCTCGAGTGTCTGGATGGTCCTTTCTGACTGTCCGTCCGTCTGGGGTGATACGCGGTACTGAACTTGAGCTGGGTGCCCAAGCTAGTATACAAACTCCTCCAGAAGTGGAAAGTGAAACGACTATCCCGATCCAAGACTATGCTCACCGGAACTCCGTGCAATCTGACCATCTGACGCTCGTAAAGCTCCGCCAGCTTCTCCGTAGACAGTCCTACCATGAAAGGTAAAAAGTGGGCTGATTTGGTCAATCTATCAACGATAACCCAAATCGCGTCTTTCCCTCCTGGAGATCGTGGAAGTCCAGAGACAAAGTCCATAGGTAGGTGCTCCCACTTCCACTCTGGAATGGGTAGTGGATGTAGCAACCCAACTGGCCTCTGTCTCTCGACTTTCACCTGCTGGCACACCAAGCATCAAGATACAAACTGAGCTACCTCTCACTTCATGCCATACCACCATACGTGCTTTCTCAAGTCTCTGTACATCTTGTTGGCTCTAGGATGCATAGAGTACTGAGAACGATGCACTTCCTAAATAACCTCCTTCCAAAGCTCTCCATTCGGAACGCATAATCTAGTATCGTGCCTCAGCGACCCATCTTCGGCTATAGAAAAATCGTCTAGCAATCCTGCTTGCACCTGCTCCCTGATGCTCCTCAGGGCCACGTCCTCAAACTGTGTTGATCTGTCCCTGTCCATCAACGCAGAATGAATCTGTAAACCCTACATCTGAATCTACATACTCAGAACGATCACCTTGATACCTAACCTTTCCAGATCAGCCAATAGATGACGATCTGCCACCAAATACATAGTGACTGGATACCTGCTCAAGGCATCTGCAACTACGTTGGCTTTTCTTAGATGGTACTGCAACTAGATATCGAAGTTCTTCATCAGTTCAAGCCACCTTCTCTGCCTCATGTTCAATTCCTTCTGGGTGAATATGTACTTCAAGCTCTTATAATCTGTGAAGATATCAACTTACTGGCATACTCTATCCAGGATACTATACTACACTTATGGGATACTACCTTTTATTGTCTTCCTCAAATAATTGCGGGTAAATAAGTAGCATGCGGGGCTCAGTTGAATGGGATACAAGTGTCATGTGGGTAGTAGACTTAATGTGGTTCGTGTCCATATTTTGGGTCAACAAGTTTGGGTCGAAATTGTGCCCTCAATTTGAGTCAGAAATAAAAGTGACTTCGTGGGGTGAATCAAGATTGGGCCTTGTGTCAGGAAATTCGTGTGATAAAATGAAGCACAAGATGGTGTGCCTGAGTGGGATATGAAGGTTATGGGCATAGGGTGTCTTGTCTAGATCATGCATATGAAGTTGGTTTTGAGAAAACAACTAGTCTTGTGCTCCTAAATTAAAAGACATGGCAACGTGCATAAGATAATAATATAGAAAAGTGGGAATGGTCAATGGCCTAAATTGATCTATAGTTGTGCGATACAAAGATAGTACAAGAGAACGAGTTTGAGTGGGACTTGATATATTAAAATAAAGATAATCTTGTCTACTACAAACTCATGAAGGAAGTTTCTATAGATTGACATCTCTGATGCTCCAGAAATTAAAGTCACGGAAGAACATTCGTCTATCTAGGATACTCTCTCTAGGGTGTCTACCCAAGTCTTGACGCTGTCTACACAAGGCACTAACTCATCTATATAATACTTGGATGGTACCCCTATAATAGGTTGTTCATGTCTCTCCTCCAACTAGACACTAAACTGTTGGTGCCTAAACTTCTATAACACCTTAAATACTTCGTCTCTAGCTACTAGGGTACTCCTCCTATTCTGGTACCTGGTGCAACTCCTACCTTAACACTTATTAATCACTCTAGGGTTCTCATCTATATTTAAATATCAACAATCATATATAATACTTTCTAACTATACTCTAAACTATTAACACAATAACTCAAGGACACAGACCAATTGCAAATCATCAAGCCATCACACTACGAAGAACCTATAATGAAATGAGAATCTACAAGGACCTGGACTAAAGAACCGAAAGTATCCTTACTCCTAAGCTAATTGAGGCTGGAACAGAATCTATAATAACAGAAGTGAAATGATAGAGATGACATGTTAGGACCCTTTTCAAGATACAATCTTATAATCATACACGTCTGTCCTAAATCATGATACTCAGAATCCTCGCCACGCCAGTAAGCAAGGCTGCGATAAACGGTAGATTCCATAACTATGTATGCACCTCTATAATCATATCGTCTGGAATCCTCGCCACGCCGACTAGTATAGCTGCAAAAAACTCAAATCTTATGACCAAGATATGTACATCCGAAGTCAGGTCTCTACGTTTTTGCCACGCCGGCTAATATAGCTGCGATAAAGTCCAAGTTCCATAACCATGTAGACGTTTACCTTCTCTATTATTCCCGTCAATATATGTTATCAGTAGATACCGTAATTCAGGCCATAGAATTCATCTCGATATGAAAAATCAAAATTAGCAATGATCTAACAAAATTCAAATTCAATAATAAGGAACAAGGGCGAACAAAAACAAAAGAAAAGGATTTAAATTGAAGTTCAACCAAGATTCTCAAGGGTCATCCCAGGAATCTCTCAAGTCCTAAGCAAAGAGATCAATATGGCACATGATAAGATATCGTCAAGGAAGGACAATTTATTTCAAAATGCAAGGAGAGTTGTCTTGATAATCAAAAGATTAGAATTTTTCTAATATGTGATTGAGTAACTCCTATCATAACCTAGAACCTATATCCTAAGAGCAGGCTCGTAATTAGCACTCTAAGTCGAGCACCATTACGAAATCGTACTAGTTGCGGCTCTGACCTGCATGGGCCACCATAAAAGTGTCACGACCCGCACCCTATTTAGGGGCACGGGCACGTGGGTACGTCCAGCCTACGTCGCAGTATCGGCGGTAGAACACTGTAAAGGTCATCTAGAATATATAGAATCTAAGACACAATAATATAACCTGTCATCTCCGCACAGAGGAATATAACCACAACTCAATCACATATTTCTAAGAAAGATAAACACGATGATAAAGATAAAGATAAAGATTAGATAAATAGTCTAAAACAACGCTGAGTCGCAATCACAAGTTTAGAAACCAAGACATAAAACAATATTCCAAAATAAATACTACATGTCTCAAAGTATCAAACTGGAATGTAATCAAGACAAAATCTAGGTAAACTAGGTCACTACTGGCGGTACATCCTCTACGAGTACCGAGTCCACAGGCTAGTCCTGGTCGTAGGCTCCATCTATGCCAAACCCGTAGTAGGTCGGGAAATCTGCATCTAAATCCTCTGAAAAATAACGGGGGTTATCATGTCAGAATATGAGCAAGTACAAATACCAACAGCAATTCTATGTGAGTTAACAAATACTATAAGAGACAATCATAACGAAATACAAGATGAAATGTCAAGACTGAAAGTAAAACAGTACAAGAGAACTGGATATCATGTCATGTGTGAGATATAAGATAAAACTAGAATATAAACAATGGAAAGTAATCTGAGGTATGATGTAAACATAAAAATAAAGTGCCATGAGATATTAGAGCGTTATATGATCGGCTTGGGTCAAGATCTGGCTGTTCTATTTGATCGGCTATGCACAGGTAGTATACTAATATAGGGATCAGGCCGGCCAAAATAGAAAGCTATGCACAAGTAGTATAAGGTCAGGCTACACCCTACGGTTGTGAGGGTGGAGCTATGCACAAGTAATAAACAAGTAGGGGTAATGATCACATATAACCTCTAGTAACTCCCCATCCTCGAGTAGTATAATGAATCCAGACATGACACGGGATTCGAAAAGTAGGGGGCCAGCCCACTCCCAAATCAGTATCTATACAAGTACCTGAAACAATATCGAACAATGTACTCATATACCAGGTAAACCGGGAATGCCGTCTCATGACGTGATATAATGTATACTAGTCTATGTATCCTCGTGTCGAGAATCAAGTATAACACTACAACTGGATCGAATATAGTAGATATCAAAGCAATAAAAACTATAAGAGAATGTACTTGCCTGCTGTCCTGAGCTGAGGAATCCATACAGCCACTCAATGAGCCACGAACGGTCAACTCGCACAACAGTCTCCTAATGCTGAAATAGACAATACCAACGTTCTCAGAATGATCAAATTAGCTAGAAACGCCTACCCATAAGTCTAATTCTGTACACAGAGGCAAAATGGTAATTTTGGGTCAAAATGGTGTCCGCCGTTGGACCCACTTTGCACCGAAAAACGTGCCAGAACTTATGGTATCTAGAGTCATCAAACTACATCTCTACAGGTCCAGTTTGACGAGACAAACCCAACCGTATGTCCAAAGTTAGATTTTGGTGGGCCGTGCACAAATTTGCCCGTTGGATCGGGTCACAGATCCGCCAAAATATTATTTCGATCGACCTTCCCAGATTCGGACCAAACTTGGCTTACAGGACCAGAAAAATGATACGGTCCTGTTGGCGTAAGTTTCGTCTCGATATGACGAGCGTGCACAAAGTAATTAACAAATTTACAAAAGGCCGATACGGTAAAGTTTGACGGATACGCATCAAATTTGTCGCGCATCAATTTTGTCGTCCACGAAGTCGTTACGCACCGTTCGACGCGTTCGGTTCGCGACCACGTCGCCCGAATTGACGGGACGGACGACGTATCGAAACAATTTTTCTAAAAATTCAGTTTTTGAAAATAATTTTTCTCAATCTTCACAAACCAATAACTTTCTGTACATTGCATGAAATTTAATTCTACAAAAAGGGTTTTAAAGCCCTATAGGTTGTCTACAAGTCACTTCAGACCGATTGTGTAAACTAGCAACTTGCTGGTCGCAAATTTGCCACAAAGTTGAGTTTTCGTGACACTTTCTAACGTCCAATCAATCAAGTTTTTCTCGATTTTGGAACTCATTTTTCGTCGCACATGATGTAAATCGGCAGAACTATTTGAAGGAATACGAAGACGTATATGTTGTGATCATACCAGAAGAAACGGATCGTTAAACGATCGAGCGTGCGTCGCGCAAGATCAAGGCGAAGTCGGGTTCGCGGCCGTCGTGCGCTGCTGTCTTGTCTTCGCGTCCTGTCGCCGTTACGTGCGTCCTGGCCGGCCTCTGGCGTGTCCGAAGTGGCGCGCAGGTAGTAAATGTCGAGGGGAAGGTGTGCGGCTAGGTTTGGGTTAGGGTTTTGTAAAAAATCCCTCTCTCTCTCTAACGAATATATATAAAAAGGCTCGGGTGCTCGGCTGAAGCTTACATATAAGGTTCGGTTATATGTAAATAGGCCTTAATTTGCTGTGCTATGTGCTGTGTGAGTTAAGTGTTTGCTTTGATTTCTATTTCTATTTCTATTTTGACTTCTTTTTCAATTTGACTTTTCTTTAATTCACTTCTTTATTACTTAACACTTTATACATATAACAATTTATATGTATACATACATACATACATACATACATACATACATACATACATATATTTGCATATGTATTTATTTAATAAATAAACCCATTAATAAATAGTATTTCTATTTAAAACTATTTTTCCTTCTTTATAAATAATATATATATATATATATATATATATATATATATATATATATATATATATATATATATATATATATATATATATATATATATATATATATCTCATAAAATGATATATCTCATAAAAAAAAATATATATATATATATATATATATATATATATATATATATATCTCTCATAAAATGATATAAATACCAACAAATTCTAAAATTATTTCTAAAAATAAAAATAAATATCTCGTATCTATATTTATTTAATATAATATATTAAAAGTTTGATAATAAAACTTATTGTACATATATATATCTATATCCACAAAATACCTATTTAACTAATAACGTAAAAACACTAACAATAGTAATTTAAATAATATTAAAATAATAAAATACTATAAATGACTATATTAGCCCCATTGAGGAAAATGGGGTGACAGAAGATGTTGAAAGCTCTGGGTTTGGAATATGAGAAGATACATGCATGTCCCAATGATTGCATACTTTATAGAAAGGAATATAGTGATTTATCAGATTGTCCCACATGTGGAACATCAAGATGGAAGAAGGCAACTGATGATTCTCATCAAGTTTTTAGTAAAAAAGTTCTTGCCAAACTTTTGTAGTATTTTTCTCCCAATCCCCGATTTAAACGAATGTTTCAATCCTCAAAGACAGCAAAGACTTAACATGGCATGCTTATGAAAGAGTAGTTGACGGCAAACTTTGTCATCCTGCAGACTTCGCATCATGGAAGCTAGTTTACCACAAGTGGCCAGATTTTGCGAAAGATCCTAGAAACCTTCGATTAGCTCTTTCAGCTGATGGCATAAATCCACATAGGTCCCTTAGTAGTAGGTACAGTTGTCACGACCCGCTCCCGAATAACTGGATACGAGTCGGACACGCCCAGCCTTTGTCATTAGACACAACAAAGTAAGCTGTACCAATCTAGGGAAACTAACCAGATATCAAGACAAGCATGAAACACAGCATCTATGAATGTATCCTAGAGTAAAAGTACAAGTATCAGAATTTATTACATTTCAGAAATGACAGAAAGTCTACTAGTCTCAATACATAGAAATAATAGGGAAAAACTAAGGAAGCTCTAAGCTTCTGCAGCCTCTAAGTCAAGAGTAGCACCAGCTAGCTCTCCCGCATCAATAGGCTCCTCGCCATAGAATGTGTCGCACAAGGCCTCCAACTCACCTGCAACTTATCCAGTCAGGAGCGGAGCTAAGTATATCCAAGGAATGAATATGTACATCATGGTATGAATCAAGAAAATAGGAATATATGTAAAGAACAGGAAATAAGAACAAGACATAAACTGAACAGGAAATACTGAAAGTAAAACAGAAAACATGGTAAAAGTCCTAAGCATGAAATACAACCTGAATATGAAGTACAACCTGAGCATGAAATACAACCATGAAATCTTGAAATACAAACTGAATCCTCACATGTGCAATAATGAAATACATCTAGATTGTGATCGGCTTGTGTAGATGCAATGAACCTGAAATGGTACGGCTTTGGCCCCGCGTGCACGGTGCGGGACCCAAGCTATTCACATGAGTAGTAACAGGGTTTGATCACATATCTATAGTATTTCCCCTCCTAGACGCAAATGATACATGGAACATGAAACCAGACAATACCGTGATATATCGTGTCATCAAGGAGATACAAGAATGGATATGAAAGACATGAGAAATGAACAAATCTGAGGAGTATACTTGCCTGCCTCCTGGTGATCGAGAAAGGGTAGTAGCGCTGGAAATCCTCCTGTTTATGGTTACAATTTGATAAGTTGACAATATAGATAGATATTTTTAGTCTAGAAGGTTATTACAACAAAACTTGGTTTTAACACTAACTTATCTTTATAATTAGACAACTAATTTAATACTCCAATAGGAGGCCATCTATCCTTAATTCTTCATACATTACTAGACTATATATATCATGGTAACTAGAATGGTCAACCATCAATTGGTATCAATGGTCCCTAAACATGGTAAATTAAGTTTAGAAATATGATGACCAATCAACATGTCATTCCAACCTCTATACAAATCCTACATGGGTCTAATTATTAGCCCAAGTAAATCTAAATCACAATAACAACTGAACATCCTATACTACACAGGTTTTTAGAAAAAAACTGTGGTGGATTTCAACTATACAACTCAGGCCAACTGTTGGACTTAGTCTACCCTTCCATAGCACTCAGTTGGGGCAAGGTACTGCCAGTCACCCTTAAACTCAGATTTACCAACTCAGTACAAATAGCTTGAACATCTAAGCTATTCAATTTATTCCTTAAGCTATTCCCTATTCCTATTTGGTTCAATCCTCCTTACAGGGATACCTGCTCAGTCTCATATCCAGTCCAATAGCAGAGCATACACAGTCTATAACAGGGATTTAACAGTCAGTCCAAGGTGTACTGTTCTGAATCTGATATTCAGATTTGAACCACCCCATCCTTACTTGTTTTCCCCAATTTACATATCAGTCCTATCTTCTGAATCTCCTTACTGATGTATTTATGTTAAAGACTAAATGATACCAGACAAGATGTTCCTAAAACTTCCTATTAGAACCTAGGTTGGTAGCAGTCTGAATCATCAGTCCTAATTCAATTTGGTTCTATTCTTACAACACACAGGAATTAACCAAAGCTGTCTAAGTTCATCCAAGGGACCCTGGACAACTCAGTCCAAAATACTGCTCTGAATCGACAGTCCCTAATGTGTGACTGATATATCAATCCAGGATTATACTTAGCCAAATTAAAATCAAACCATGTTCTCAGGAAAACACAGGTACAGCTAGCTACATCAACATATATTCAGTCTCAAATCATACAGGAATTCCAGTATCCTGTTCAATACTGGATCAACACAATAATTATGATATCCCTCCTATGGTCCTGATGCCCTGTTCTGGTCCTAAACAGAATTGCTAACAGTGGCAGGGTATTTGTTCAAGTATCAAGGCAATGAACAAATATAACCAGATAACAATTAATCTCTAAATCAGTTAACAATATCAAAATATGCATAACAGTTGCTAAACTTAGTCCCAGTTCAGAACTCGATCTTCTCATTACTGATTTGAATCATCAAATCATAAACTAAATGATTTGTTCACAAAAAGCAAGGTAACTGGACTATTACACAACTGGATAGTACAATCCCTCATTCCCTGATCATGGCAGCCTGTTCTTACACCCTTATAAGCTAACTAGCTCAACAAATTCAAGGTTTTTAAATAACTCAAGCTCTCATCTAATGTCTAAAGAACTTCCCAAATATCTGAGTATTACACAGAGGAAAGCAACTCAAGGGCCATACCAGTTCACCCACTGGTTGATGAACTGATATGTGATCTCCACATCCTCTTGTCAATTTACTGTCTCAGTCACCTATAGTTGCTAGGATAGTAAATTGAGAAATGGATGTGAGATCTCCCTAACTATGGTATTGATACATATCTGGAATAAAGTAGTATGTAAAAGGAACTTAACATACCAAAACTTCCAACCCGGTATTCCTACACATCTAGCCATTTGAGTAAAGTTCCTATAATTTCTTCTTCACAAAATCAACTGTTCCCCTCCCATCCTACTGATACTACAGTCAACAGTAGTCGAACTCAACCTCAGACACACATGGATATAGGTTGATACAGCTAATCAGGAATGAATTTTAAAGAAAATAAAAGAATACCTGTAGAGATTCGAAATGTCCCCACAATACGGCTATCAACTTCGTGTCCGACTCAGTCTCGCTTATCAAATTCTTCCACAACTTATTGTTGCTCGAGATCTCCTTAGAACAGGGAACACGATCACAATCTATCCGTATACACACACAGCCAAATACTTAGATCAAAAGATCAAAGGAGGTTGAGACTCACCAATTCAAAATGTACAGATCTCGATCGTTAGTTTAATTTATCCAATCCCGATCTCGATCTATAGCTGATATAAAAACTTGAAAATATGAATCAAACAATCACTGAATCAATAATCTAGGTAGTTGATCTCACCTAAATATTAATAATTCCAGATTGATGGTGTGTGATCAAGAACTCGTCGGGAACTCTCAGATCTGAAATTTTAGATCGACCAGTACATTTAGAAGGAAGAAGATCAACTGATCAAAGCATTCAATCAAGGTAGGTGGAGTAAATTACCAAGGTTGCTGGATCGATTGAGGATGAAGCTCTTGATCCCCAAATTCCTATGGCTGCTTAATGGAGATTTGATTAAGGAAGAAGATGGGAATGAATTTTTGTGAGAGAGAAGAGTAAGGATTAAGGACCACTCATCGATCCTTTATAGATCGATGGTTGCATGAAGGAGAGGCAACAACTGGCGGGAATTCCTTCTCTCCACTGACAGACTGTTTATTCTAACAGAAACGAAATTTGAAATGTTAAGGAAAGATGAGCAGAGAAAGGAAGAGAAATAGCTAAAGGAAATTAAAAGGGCTCATGAAGTTCTTTGATTAGAATGACCCTAGGCTTTCCTGCCAGGCCAGAAAGAATGGGCCTAGGTTTAGCCCATGGGTTTAATTTGGTTTGGAATAATTGTTTTAAGAAAAACAATTGGAAGAGTTTAAGAAAGAATTTAATTATCATTAAGGAATTTATACATGAAGTATGAATTTTGAAAAAGTGAGGTTACTACAGTTGTTGGCCAGTTATATTGGTTACCTATAATCTACCGTCGTGGTTGTGCATGAAAAGAAAATTCACGATGTTGTCGCTATTGATATCAGGTCCAAACCAGTCGGACAATGATATTGATGTTTATTTAGCACCATTAGTTGAGGACTTGAAACTTTTATGGGAAGAGGGAGTTGATGCTTATGATGCACAAAAAAGAGAATTCTTTATTTTAAAGGCCATATTGTTGTAGACTATCAACGATTTTTCTGCATATGGAAATCTGTCTGTACCAAGGGGTATTATGCTTGCCCCATATGCAGGGAAGATACTTATGTGCCTAGGCTGAAACATAGTGGTAAAAATATGTATACTGGTACAAGGAGGTTTCTTCCACGGTATCATCTGTATCGTACTCAAAATAAAGTTTTCAATGGTAAGCAGGAATTTAGCGATCCTCCAACACCATTGAGTGGAAAGAAGATATTAGACAAGGTTGATAAAATTTCGAACTCATGGGGAAAGAAACATGCAAAGTGCAAAGCATTACCGTTAGGTGAAAGAAAATGGATGAAGAAGAAGTCAATCTTCTTTACACTTGACTCTTGGGAACACTTGCATATCCGCCACACACTCGACGTTATGCACATCGAGAAAAATGTTTGTGAGAGCATATATGGTACATTGCTTAACATTCCTGGAAAGACAAAGGATGGAGTCAATGCTCGTCTTAATCTTGTGGACGAGGGTCTAAGGACTGAATTAAAACCTGATTTTGAAAAGAAACGAACATATTTGCCGTGTACTTGTTATACATTGACGAAGGATGAGAAGAAGATATTTTGTCAAACATTGGTAGACGTAAAGGTTCCTGAAGGTTACTCTTCTAATATCAGAAATCTTGTCTCAATGCAAGATTTGAAGCTTTATGGTCTGAAATCCCATAATTGTCATGCACTAATGCAACAACTACTACCCGTGGAAATCCGTTCAATTTTGCCTAAGCCGGTTAGAGTTGGTATTACTCGGTTTTGCTTCTTCTTCAATTCAATTTGCAAGAAAATGGTGGATGTGAATAAGCTAAACGGTATTCAAAATGATCTCGTGGTCACATTATGCATGTTGGAAAAGTATTTTCCATCGTCTTTCTTTCACATTATGGTCCATTTAACTCTCCATCTTGTTGTATAAGTCAGGATATGTGGACCTATTTTTCTGACATGGATGTATCCATTTGAAAGGTGCATGAAACCCTTGAAGGGTTATGTGCGCAATCATAACCGTCCCGAAGGATGTATTACAGAATATTACATTGCAGAAGAAGCAATAGAATTTTGTAGCGAGTATCTATCATATGTTGAGGCAGTAGAAAATACACTTACAAGGAAGGGCAACATTAAAGATGGCCAACCTTTGCCTGGAGGTCGAAGTGTTGCAGTTGATTGTGAAGAATGGCAAGAAGCCCATTTATAGTTTTGGAGAATACAGATAAAATTCAACCTTATATTGAGTAAGCATCTTTATCATGAATTTTCTATTTATTCATTGTATGAAAATTGTTAGAAAATTGTATGATTAAGTTTGTTATGATGTCTTGACAGTGAGCATATGGAGTGGTTACAATCACAACATCCCCTTAAATCTAAAAATAAAAAGTGGTTGCAGGACAAACACAATCAAACATTTCTCCAATGGTTATAGGAGAAGGTAGAAGTTATAGCAATATTATTATAGTTATATTCTAACTTATTCAGATGTTAAGTTTGATTTTAATAAATCTGAAACTTCGCAGGTTGGCGGTCAATTTAATGAAAGAGAAGGCATTTCACAAACTGTGAAGTGGATAGCACAAGGGCCTAGCCACCATGTGCTTAAGTATTCTAGCTACGTTATTAATGGTTGTCGCTATCATATGAAGGGTCGTGACAATGCTCGAGTTATCCAAAATAGTGGAGTTAGTCTTGTAGCTACGACAATGCAGATTGCAAGTTCGAAAGATAAGAATCCTATAGTAGGGGATGTGTTTCTATGGGGTTATCACAGAAATATGGGAGCTTGATTATCACACTTTTAAAATTCCAGTATTTAAGTGCGACTGGGTCGATAGTAAGGGTGTTAAGGTTGATGAACTTGGTTTCACATTGGTGGACCTTAATCGAGTTGGGTACAAATCAGATTCTTTTGTTTTAGCTTTACAGGCCAAGCAAGTATTTTATGTAAAAGACCAACTTGATCCTCAATGGTCTGTTGTTTTGTCCATGGGTCAAAAAGACTATATGCACAAAAAGATAATGAAGACCTGGACAATACAATGGAACATCATCCTTTTGCTAATGCATCGATGAATATTGATATATTATTTGATGCTGGGGATGATGATAATATGTGTTATAAAAGAGTAGGTTGTTGGGTTGATAAGTAAATATTGGATACAAGTTTCTCATCATATGTGACATTAATAAATTTTGCTTTTTGAACTCATACGATTACTTCAGCCTATTTTTACTGATATTATCTACTTATTTTGTTAGACATATATTATAAAATCTCCTCTACTTATTTCTTTGACATATATAGTTTGATCCAACATGTTTACATATTATTTCATAGCCTTTTTCGGCCACCTTGCTGACATCAAGCATGCCTAATATGATAGCTTCCAATAATAACAAAAAGAGGACATCAAAAGAGGTATACATCATATTATGTGTTTGTTTTTGGTAAGTGTTGTCTATCAAAAGAGGTATGCATCATTTTTTTTTGTAAGTGCTGTCCCTTAGACATATATATGGGATTCTGACACAATATATGGGAAATGGATGTTTGGTTTTTAACTAGGTTTGAAACTGTTAGGTTCAGTTGTGAATTGAAATCTTTGGAAGAATTAGTCTATATAGTCTTTTGGGTGTGTCATTTTGTGTTTATTTTGGAGGGAGACACAGAACACAGACATGAAACTTTTTTAATGTGTCTCTGTGTATTTTAGAGTGTCTGTGTTGACTGGTAAAAGGGTTGATGATTTCATAAATCTTTGTTTTGAGTAAGATTTTTAAGATTTGGGAGGCTTTTTTTGTCTTATGTATTATAGAATTGGGTTGAAGTTTTAATTATTTCGTTGATGGTATTATCTTCTCCCAGATGAAAATAAATTTTTTTAGCTCAATTTTATAGCAGCAAAGTGTTGGTTTCTCAGGGACGCTAGAGGAGTCCTTTTTGTTTTGGTCACTTAAGCCTCCTTACTGATTACAACTTTGACCCTACAAACCCTTGTTCCTCCTGAGGAGTTGGAGGCCTTGAAAGAAAGAACCTTCACACACTCTGGGTTCATTACAATCTACCGAGTTGGAAAATATATAGTTTTTCTTGGATGTGGGAGGAATTAGATCTTTTTTTTTGTATGAACTAGTGGCGACGCCAATCGGAGAGCCACTTAGGCATTATCCTCCTAATCAAGTTAGCTATTTGTCACATGCTTGTTTTTGTCACAGGTTATAAAGATGAACCCTTCCGAAGTGGAGGAAGTCCAAAAACAAAAAGCAACAAGAGGTCCTACAAAAATGGAGAGAACTATCAAGCGAAGAAGTGACGGAATAGAAAAAATTGTCACATTTAATGAGGTCGGACAGCCTATTTGGGAGGCTGGTGCAGAATGTGTTAGCTTGATTGGGGCTATTGCACGTTCTATGATACCCATTACTTATGACAATTGGCGAAAAGTCCCTCAAAATATTAAAGACAATGCATAGTCGTTAGTGGAGGTAACTTTTATTTATGTAGAAAAAATTATTTTGAGTTCATTTATTAGTACTTATTGGTTCTAAACTGTAGTATTCTTCATATGCATCAATCTTTTCTCATTGATCAAAGGGCTATAAAAAATTAATGCAAACAATGGGTGTTGCATTAAAATCATTCCGGCATACATTGACAGCTTATGTTCTTACAAATATGGACAAACTTGCAGTTCTTAGAAATCCCCCTCCAAACTATGATTTTATCAATCAAAAGGAATGGTCCAAGTTTTTGACAACTCGTATTTCTAACGACTTTCAGGTATCGTAGTACTAAATATGTTTTAACTTTGCAACTTCAGAAATTCTTACTTACTGTAAGCAAATTATATTATCATTTCAGTCCCGGCACAAAAAGCAACAAAGCCGGAGAATGAAGCATGTATATAACCATAGGTTAAGCCGAAAAGGCTATGCCGGTTTAAGAGAAGAAATTGTAAGTGATCTCATTTTAAATTTGAAGTCAGTATTTGAGTGTTATATATCTCATTTTGAATTTTAAGTCAGTATTGTGAGTTTTATATAATGACTTTTTCTAAATAACAGAAGAAAGATGGTACATATACTAAGGACCAAGTAGACCGCTGTCTATTTTGAAAGCTAGCTCGAAAGAAGCAAAAGCGGGATGTAGGCACCAGTTCAACAAAAAGAATACTAGGGGGTAATAATGACGATGCTGATGAAGGTGATGATCCATCGATAGTTTATGATCCAGTCACACAAGCAACGGTGGATAAAATTGTAAGCAAGTCTTAACTGTATTTCATTTTCATTCTTCTTGCACAACTTCATATTAAGATGCTAACATAAATTCATTCTTTTCATAGGATGAAGTGAAAAATAAAATAAGTTCTGGAGAGTTGTTGATTCCTCAAAACATAGATGCTTTTGGATATGCAATGGAGAGGCCCGAGCACAGTGGTCGTGTTATGGCAATGGGAAAATATGTCACCCCAAGATCTTTTTTCAACACTCTGAAAATTTCGACTGGTTGGGAGGAGGAGAAAAAAAAGTTGCTTGATGAGATTGAGAGAAAAAATAAGATAATAAACAACTTATTTTCACAAGGTCTCTGTGCTACGCCGTTATCCGATACCGGTTCCAACTTTCCAATTCCTCCAATCCCTACCGTGAATGCACCAAGTTATGCCTCCGAAGGTTCGCAGAGGCCAAGGATCATGAACCAGGTTTATTTCATCCCTTCTTTCAATTTTAGTGTAAAGTAGACATACACTATCTACTTCAACTTTTCTTTCTATTTGTTCATTTCTAGAAAGTTGGACTTCTCTGTCTACTTGAACTTTATTGTCTACTTGAACTTTTCTGAACACTATCTACATGAACACACACTATCTACTTGCATTTTTCTTTCTACTTGAACTTTTCTGGAAAGTTGGACTTTTCTGTCTACTTGAAACTATTTTTTTGATACCAGTATCTACTTTTCTGAAAAAGTTTTAAGTGAAAAATCTCCTCTCCAAACTGATCAAGATATGGATGTCGATGCAACAAAACCTAGTCCAAAGAGTAAAACAAAGGTACTACATGTCAGTTTTTTTATTCTTGAAATCCTAGTAAAATGGAAGTAATAAAGGGACATACAATTTTTTATATGCTTTCTTTTAAAAAGGTAGAAGATTGCCAATTGGCTGTGGGTTCCATCGACAATATTGTTGCCAAAGGAACCATTATGGAATACAAGCCCCCCAATGTTATTGTGTCCATCGAATTGGTATTGGATGAGGATGCGTTGCTTCCTAGTCCACCTGAAGATATCCCTCTAACTAAGATTAAGGATGCTATTGGATATCACATACTTTGGCCAACCGATTTAGTTCATCATGGTACTCTAATTAGAGAGGTTGTCAATATTTATTTAGAAGTCTCTTGTATAAATATCATATTATTTAAGTCTTATACATTTTTACTCTGAAATTGTGTTGTATTTTAGGCATCCAAGGTGGACAAGAAAGCTCCCAATGAGCAATGGAACACGCCAACTAAAGTTAAAACTCCAACAAAGACTTCCACCAGAATTCTAAGGTCATTCAAAAATTCGTCCGGAATGGACTGCTTTGCTAAACTAGTACAATGCTTGATCGTTGAGAAAACCGCAATTTCGGTACCACTTACGGGCGAATTATTTAATACCACAACAGTTGCAATTCTTCTTGAGGAGGATTTTAAAAATATCATTAAAATGCGTTCCCTATCATCTAATTACATCCAAATATACATAAGGTAATTGAATACTTTGTTTTTCAAATTTATGTTATTACATTAATAAGTTGATCTAAATAATCTACAGACTACATATATAGGTTGTTGTACATTCGTTTGAAGGAGCTAAACCTTGTCGAGGATGTTTGCTTCATTAATTCGAGACTAGTCTCCTCGTCTGGTTGGAAAGACGTTCTTAGAACGCGGGATGCAAGGGCACAACATATTTGTAACAGTTTGATATCTCGAAAAGAAAGTCGAGTACTTGTTTTCTTGCCATACAACCCTAGGTAATATATTTTCTTACTTACTTTTCTTCACAAGTTCTTACTAACTAGATAACTTGTATATATCTTGGTGTTATATGGTGTTACAGTTTTGGACTCTTTGAGGATTTTGGTTGTCATTGACCTGTCACTAATAAGAGCATATTATTTGGACTCTTTGAGGAGTTACGGTCAAGACGATCTTAAGTACATTGTAACAAGATATGCATCAATATTTGTACCATATTTTAGGAATTTCACAACTACAGTTAAGGTACTAATTAGATGATTCAATAATGACTATTAATACAATCCACTTTAATTTGCATATAGTGGACTTCGGATGTTTCATGCTCAAATGGAAAAGCAAGCCAAAATGTTTAAATTGAACTGGATAACAATTAAGGTACAATATATTTCTCTCATGTAAATGTAAATGAAAAATAAATACAAGTTTGTAAGGACTTTGCTTAATTTTCTATGATTAGGCGCCACAACAAGCCGGCTCTGTGGAATGTGGGTACTACGTGATGAGATTTATGAAGGCGATCACATCTGATCGAACCTTACTTAATCCAAAGGTGATGTTTTTCTTAATCGACATGTATATTTAGAATATAAATATATCATAACAGTAACAGTTTCATTTTTTTCTTCCTATTTACAAACAGTACAATAAAAAAGAAGACTATAATTTTGAAGAAATTAGGGAAGTTCGTACAGAGTGGATGGAACATGTTTTGCAGTTCCTTAACTAACAAATCGACGCAGGTAATTTTTGACTATCTACAGTGAATCTATAGTTTAACAATTTCGGAGAAATGTTTTCATTATGGAGGTTTATGATGGCACTCTATTTTC
>JANAVB010013397.1:4375367-4392867 GCA_029216955.1 Iris pallida | reverse complement strand
GGTCCGGTATGCCAAGTTTAGTCCGATTCTGAGATAGTTGATCGGATCACCGTTTTGCGGGCCCTATGAGCCGATTCAACTGGCGATTTTGTGCACGGCCTACCGAAATTCAAAACTGGACATACCATTGGGTTTGTATCATTAAAACAAATTTGTAGACATGTAGTTTGACGACTTAAGAGATCGTTGACTTTGACACACTTTTCGGTGCAAAGCGGGTCCAACGGCGGACACCGTTTTTTGTCCGAAATTACCTTTTTGCCCATGTGTCTTGAATTGGACTTAAGGACAGTCAATCTTAGCTAATTTGAATATTCTGAGAATGTTGGGAATGCCTATTTCAGCTTTCGAAGACAGTTGTGAGATTTGGACTTTATGGCATACCTGTTGACGGTATATTATTGGTTCCTCGCGCTACCACCAGGCAAGATACCTTGCCTCCCTCTACAGTTTAATTTCATGTTTATAGTTTTCATGTTGTTATTGTATTAGATACTCTATTTTCTAGAGATCTTATATGTTATCATTAGCTTCCTAGTTGACTTAATTTATCTAATTTCTATATACCATGTTCACCAGTTTATTGTCTTGCTTGACTTGATAGTATAGTTACACTGGACTCGTTTACATTATAGTTCATGCTAGAGTTATCCTTACCCGTGTCTTGACATGAGTCGTACCTGGTCTCACCTGTGCCTCGACTGAGTCGTGTCTTGGAACGAGTACGTGTAGTTGAATTGGTAAATCCTTGTTATCGTTTCCTTAACCTGAGAGTCCACACTCGGGACGAGGGTTGACCGTTTGCACCAGAGAGTCCACACTCAGGACGAGGGTGATTGTCTTGATCTGTTTACATCCGTGAGTCCACACTCGGGACGAGGATGTTGACTTGTTTATTTATACTAGAGAGTACACACTCGGGACGAGGGTGCCTTACCGTGAACTAACCTGCGAGTCCACACTCGGGGCAAGGGTTAGTGATTAGTACAAACCTACGAGTCCACTCGTGGTGAGGGTTTGGTATTCCATTGATCTCGTGTTCACTTGTTCATCCAGTAGTTCAGTTATGTGTAGTTGTTCTTGTAGTCCAGTTCATAGTCACATGTCAGTAGCCACTTGTCGATAGCCACTTATTAGCAGTTTTGGTCGTAGTCTCTTGCCATGTTTATGCCTTTTTCTGTTTATATCTTGGTTATAGTTTATACATGATTAAACTGCTAGATAGGCATATTTCTATGTATCTTGCTATGTCCCCTGAGGACCTGATGATCTCTTCAGATTTAGCGACTTGATGGAGTTAGATAGCAGAGCGGGATGGTAGATGATTGTGATGCATGATTCAGGTATTTGTCAGTGATATTATATTATTATCATTTCGTGCTTTACATTCCTTATTAAGAGATATCCTGCTTATTAATTCACTTTAGAGACTCTTGTTATATTCTTTGAAGTCTTATCAGACATATATGCTAGTGGGCTGCAGATCACGACCCATAGTGTTCATTCATATTTCGTACACTTATTGTGGATTTGAGATATAGATTTATTTTGCCATGATTTGGCAGTTTACCATAGCCGTGATAGCGTTTACGTATTCGAGTCGGGCTGGAGTCCGCTTGATACGTAGCTGGCTTGCTTACGAGCTCGCATCCGAAAAGTGGGTGCGGGTCGTGACAGTTTTTGTGGTGGCCGATGCAGGTTAGAGCATATCGTATCGGTTACGTAACTGTACTGATACGATCCTGCAAATTTGACTAAACCCTCAATCTACACTGCTTTGAAAATTCTTTTAGAAATTTCTCTAACGTCCTTGAAACTTCGTATTCGCTCTTGATTATCCTTCATTGCCTTCCGAACCATTGATTTTCGTCTCTTCCTATTTCGGGGTGACGAACGTTCGTGCTGTCTAGAATTCATCAAAAAATCTTAAGTTATAGTATACTATTGCTTGACTATTGATTATTTGGTTGTTTATAGATATGAGGGATTATAGATGTCATACACCCTAGATATCTGTTGGTAGAATTGTTAGCAACTAGTTAAAGGATTATAAGATTTTAGTAACCGTATTTTCAGGAGTAGTATGACCAAATGTGGGTAGAAGTTCTCAAGTATTCGGAGTTATAAAATGACTAGAGAAGGTTATAAACTATATTTGAGGAATTAAATTTGACGAGATTAAGGTAATAGTAGACTTTGATTTTCAAGGAATTAATAGTTATGAATTAGAATTTCGAGGACGAAATTATTTTTAAGGTGGGTAGATTTGTAACTCCTCTTTCCGAAAATTTTTGATATATTTTTTTCTTTTATTTATTTGATTTAAATGGTAATTTTTAGATTTTTATAAATAATTAATTAGTTAATTATTACGTAGATGACTTTAGTCATGGTTAGGAATTAGAGTACAAGACGACTAGGAATCGTGGCACGGATAGTGCAATGGCGTGCCTTGACTAGTGTATTAGCCATGCTAAGGAAGACCTGTCCATAAGGGTGTCCTAATTAGAAAAACCATACCAAGTTATGGCATGACCATTATAAATAGTTTAATTATTTATTATTAATATTATTTGACGTTTAGGTGACCTAGTTGTACCAAATTAGCCCAAACTGGACCCAAAGCAAGCCCTAGCCCAGGTAGTCATGTAGTGCATCCCAAGACGTCCTTGTAGACATACATTGGGTAGTAGTACTTTAATTTAGTAACCTAGTAGACGATTTTCACAAAATGTGGTTATATATATATATATATTATGAGTTCTTGATATTAAATAATGTTTTATTGATAATACAGTAAATAATTTCCTTAACAAATATGTTGGATTTGGATTATCTAAATTATATATATATGTGTATATATATAGAAGTATATTCATAGTATATAAAAATTAGGCTTATATATATAACAATATTATTTTATTTTATTTGTATAAATTTTAGTATATAAAACTACGAATTCTATAATGTAAATTTTGATTCTACTTAGAATATTTTATTGCTTGTATTTGTATCTATGGTATGTGTGTATATATATATATATATATATATATATATATATATATATATATATATATATATAAAGAAGGAATGAATAACTATATTAAGAAAAAAAACAAATAACAGCAACCCCAGCCCAGCCCATTACTTCCCCAACCCGACCTCCTCTGGCAATTTGCACAGCCGAGGCCCAACCAACTGCTATGTATTCGAACCCCCCAAAACTGTGTATATGATCGAGAGAATAGAGAGAGAAGTAGCGACCAACCCTAACACCAAAACCCTAACCCCATGACCTCGCCAGCCTCCCTGGCCCTATGCGCCACCCAGGGCACCGCCGCGTGTGGCCACGACCACGCGGATGCAACAGCGCGTGCGCGGACAGCGCAACGCTATGAACAGTAGCAACTCGACTCAGGTATGTCGCTTCGCCGTGGATTTTCTTCTCGAATATTCAACCAATTTTGAATCCGTAAATTCTTACGTGTAGCCCATATGACCCTCTAGAAGTCCCCATAAATAGAATCCGATGGGGACGAGCCATCGATCCAGAAGATCGATGCAAACATCGAAGGAAAACTGTTTCAAAAACAGTTTCAGACAGTCCAAGTACCTCAGTTGGGAGATCGATTCTGGTCGATTCATAGATAGTATCAAAAATCTAATTAGACACACTTGTAGACAACATGTAGGGCTTCATAACCTAATTTATAGTTTCGAATTTTATCAACTGTGTGCAAAGAAATCAGTTTTCAAACTTCGAGGAAGATATGTTTAAAACAGTTTTCAAAACTTTGAAATTCACCGATACAACGTGCGTCCTGCCAAACCGGATGACGTGGTCGCGAACCGAAAGCATCGAAAGGTTTATATCGAATGGAATTCAAATTGGTTGCGTGTGCGCGACGAATTTGATGCGTATCCGTCAAAATTTACCGTATCAGCCTTTTCAAAATTCTTCAATTACTTTGTGCACGTTCGTCAAATCGAGACAAAACTTGCGCCAGTAGGACCATATCATTTTTCTGGTCCTGTATGCCAAGTTTGGTTCGATTCTGAGACAGTTAATCAGATCACCATTTTGCGGGCCCCACGATCTAATTCAACGGGAGATTTTGTGCACGGCCCACCGGAATCCAAAACTGGACATATAGTTGGGTTTCTACCATCAAAATGAATCCGTAGACATGTAGTTTGACGACTTTAGAGACCATTGACTCTGGCACACTTTTCGGTGCAAAGCGGGTCCAACGGCGGATACCGTTTTTGCCCTAAATTATCGTTTTACCCATGTGTCCAGAATTGAACTTAAGGACAGGCAATCTTAGCTAATTTAAATATTCTGAGAACATTGTGAATGTCTATTTCATCTTTCAGAGACAGTTGTGAGATTTGGACTTTATGGCGTACGAATTGACGGTATATTATTGGTTCTTCGCGCTACCACCAGGCAAGATACCTTGCCTCCCTCTACAGTTTAATTTTATGTTTACAGTTTTCATGTTGTTATATTATTAGATACTCTATTTGCTATAGATCTTATATGTTATCATTAGCTTCCTAGTTGACTTGATTTATCTATTTTCTATATACCATGTTCACCAGTTTATTGTCTTGCTTGACTTGATAGTATAGTTACACTGGACTTGTTCACATTATAGTTCTTGCTAGAGTTGTCCTTACCAGTGTCTTGACATGAGTCGTACCTGGTCTCACCTGTGCCTCGACTGAGTCGTATCTTGGAACGAGTACGTGTAGTTGAACTTCTAAATCCTTGTTATCGTTTTCGCAACCAGAGAGTCCACACTCGAGACGAGGGTTGACCGTTTGCACCGGAGAGTCCACACTCGGAACGAGGGTGATTGTCTTGATCTGTTTACATCCGTGAGTCCACACTCGGGACAAGGATGTTGACTTGTTTATTTGTACCAGAGAGTCCACACTCGGGACGAGGGTGCCTTTCCGTGAACTAACATGCGAGTCCACACTCGGGGTGATGGTTAGTGATTAGTACAAACCTGTGTGTCCACTCGGGGCGAGGGTTTGGTATTCCATTGATCTCGTGTTCACTTGTTCATCCAGCAGTTCAGTTACGTGTAGTTGTTTTTGTAGTCCAGTTCATAGTCACCTGTCAGTGGCCACTTGTCGATACTCACTTGTTAGCAGTTTTGGTCGTAGTCTCTTGCCATGTTTATACCTTTTCCTGTTTATATCCTGGTTATTGTTTATGCATGATTAAACTGCTAGATAGGCATATTTTTATGTATCTTGCTATGTCCCCTGAAGACCTGATGATCTTTTCAGGTTTAGCGACTGCATGGAGTTAGATAACAGAGCGGGATGATAGATGATTGTGATGTATAATTCAGGTATTTGTCAGTGATTTTATATTATTATCCTTTCGTGCTGTACATTCCTTATCATGAGATATCCTGCTTATTGATTCACTTTAGAGACTCTTGTTATATTCTTTGGAGTCTTATCGGACATATATGCTAGGGGCTGCAGATCACGACCCATAGTGTTTATTCATGTTTCGTACACTTATTGTGGATTTGAGATATAGATTTGTTTTGCCATGGTTTGGCAGTTTACCATAGCCGTGACAACATTTACGTATTCGAGTCGGGCTGGAGTCTGCTTGATACGTAGCTGACTTGCTTACGAGCTCGCATTCGAAAAGCGGGTGCCGGTCGTGACAGCAACCGTCAAGATACTCATTTCTTGACAGAAAAAAACCGTCAAGAAAAGCCTTTATTCTTGTAGTGAGAGTGAGAGTGAGAGAGAGAGAGAGTGTGTGTGTCCATGTTAGTGTCCTGGTTGTGTCCAGGTCAGGGTTAGGGTTACTAAGGAAGATGATTGACTGAGGGAGGGGTCGACCGACGGAGGGGACAAGCTGCGCCGGAGGGAGGAGGGGAGGAGTCACGCCGGAAGAAGGAGTGGAGGAACCGCACCAGAGGGATTAGGGGACGAGGAGCGCGGGGTTGTCGGAGGGGATCTGCAGACGTGCCGGAGGGGAGGAGCCGCACGTGGGTCACCTGAGGGAGGAGGGGAGGGGCCGCGCGAGGGTCGCCGGATGGGAAGGGTGGATTTTCGATTTGGGAAAAATTTGAAATGGAGTAAAAGTGAAAACGATCGGGACATATGTGTAATGTTAGCGATGTCTTACTGTACGTAGCTAAACGTTGCAAATAGAAAAAAAAAAAAAAAAGAAGCTTAGCGACGTTACAATTTTATTGTTGCTATATGTCGCAAAATCAAAAAAATTAGCCACGTCTAACGACTCAGAACGACTCTTCTTTGCAGTACCTAATTGTAGTCGCTAATCGTAGTAATTCTTCGCAGATTACAATGTTTAGCGACGTCAATTTAATTCGTCGCTAAATTAATAAAATTTAACAATGTTTACTTATGACGTCGCTAAAGATATTGCTAATATGCTATATTTTTATAGTGAGTTGGATGATAATAACGACACATGATAATAAAAATCTTGAATCCAGATTTGTGTCATCTGTGAAAGTATTGTGCTCGGGTCACACGTCATATTGTCATTTGTCATCCCAAAATCTTTCGATACTTCAGGATCTCTCTGGTCGACTGTAATTGTTTATGTCCATCTATATTAATTTCAATAATACATCTTTATTACAAAACTTGCAATAATAGTCCACTTAAACCAAAGAGCACTAGTGGGATGCTGTACGTACACGGTGAGAGTATGTGTAATCCTGGACTTCTAAGTACCAAGCATCACTCATGTTCTCCAAATGCTCCGCTACAAACTTGCTAAAATTCCCCAGACACACACGCCCCTCACTCACGCTGATCTCACACTGCACAGATTTCTTCACGTACCGTATAAAAACATTACAAAATAAAAGAAAACATTACAAAATAAAAGAAGAAGAAGAAATTAGAGTGAGTTCTCCCTCCACGGCTTCTTCTCTTCAATATCCATGTTATCCATGCACACCATTCCTCTCATTGTCAACATCATAACATAGTCAACTTATTTTTCAATGGCTAAAGTCCGTCATTATTTCTTCTTCTTCTTTGCTTTCATGATCACAACACAACTCTCTCTTATCCTTCAACTGTTGGACAACAAGAAGAAGACGCATGCTTAGAGTTTGATGAGCTCAATGACCACACAGCTAAGTGCAACTATCTCAACACGCACAACCACCCCGCCCCCTGCATCCCCGAGCCCTACAAACACTACCTCCACCTCTTCTACTGCACCTTCGCGACGACAACCCTCTCCTCCGCAATTTTTTTCTTTAAGTGGGGACAGTTGATCACACTTGTCCCAACATTATATCCGTCCCGTGTATAACGATCCATACTTTGTCGCAAGGCCATTTCTGACATTCTAAGGCCATGGACAAATAATAAAAAAAGGTCATTTTTTAATCACTCTAAGAAAATCTTCTTCTCACAATCTGAGGGCTATATTAGTGCAATTTTTTACAAAATAGAGACATAAATATGAAAATGGAGATTTTACACTAATAATAAATACAGAGATTAAATTTTTTGCACATACTCAGAAACGATCATGTATTGGCCCGACCTATCGAAATTTCGAGCAACCAAACTCTAACCCGTAACATAACCAGATCATGCACACAAATTCAACAGGCGAGTTCCTGCTGCATCGCCCAATTGATCATTGATCTGACATTGCCTCGATATACACTAGTAAATGCATGTGTGTTGCACGTAAAATAATAAATTATCTAATATAGTCAAGGGCTAATTAGCGTTTGGACCCTGAATTTTATATCAGATTAGTGTTTAGGCCTTGACTTGTCCAATTGAAAAGTTTGGATCATGAATTTTTTTTTCTTTCTTTCTTCCGATTATGTCCTTCCCAGATTAGTGTTTATGGCATCTTTAGAATCTTGAGGATGGCATCAACAATTGTTGTAGTTTAGTAGTTGTTTTCTTCTGCTTGTAAAATAGCTTATATGTCTTTCATAATCTTGCTCTTCTATCTTCTTTTTATGTTTTATAATATGTCTCTTTTGGAAATAAGATATAAATAAATACCATCAGAAGCCAGTGCAGCTATGTTGCACAGATACAACATGACACAAAATTGACATGTGACACAAATATGGTACCATCATTCTGACATGTCCTATTGTATTTCAGAGTGTGTCTAGTGTCTAGTACGTGTCCGACATAGACATAATAGTCATTTTGAAGTGGCGAAAAAGAAGAAACTAATATTTGAACCTTCTACATATCGAACTTGCTTTTCTAGGATGACTAGTTGCTATCAGCACACTTAGATCATTGAATCCCTCTTCCACACTACAGAACTCCCAACACATCTAGATTATTCCATATTCAATATTAAGCTGCTATTACCAAAATCTGAGACTTACCTGGAACTGAGCCACATGTACATCCATAAACCATATAACCTTAAGGTCATGACAATTCAAATTATTAGAAGCCATTTCATATATATAACTCAAGAAAGCAACAATAGAACTTCATTAAAATCACTATGCAGTCAAGCCTAGTATACAATTTTTTTTCTATAAAGTATTTACTGAACATAGTAGGATTAGCAGAAAGAAAAAAGAGTAAAAGAACAAGCATCATGATTATCCCATAAACAGAAATCATCGTACAGTGGGAAGAAGTATAGAAAATTTGCAGAGAAGAGAAGAAAGTTTGGAGAATTTGCAAAAAAGGGGGAACAAGATGTCATTGGAGTAATTGGAGGCATATGGGACTAGGTGCCAAAGGGAATATCGCTCAGATGGATTGATGGGGTGCCAATTCCTTTGGCACCTAGGAGCTGGACGTCAATTCCTTTGGCGTTCCTCTAATTAAAAAAAAAGGACTATAGTCTCTAGCTGATGCCATCCTCAAAGGGCATAAACGGAAGAAAGAAAGAAAAAAAATCCAGGGTCCAAACTTTTCATTTGGACAAGTCAAGATCTAAACACTAATCAGGTATAAAATCTAGGGTCCAAATGCTAATTGGCCCTATAGTCGAATACTTCTTCTAACTCATGTGGTTAAGGTGTGAGATATTTTTCTTGGTTGGTTGAGTTTGATTTCCTACGTTGTTATTTATAACAAATTATATTTTTAATATTTTTTTTACATAATTAATTTTTTTAAAATTAATAAGTGATAATATACATACGGTTTAGACGGATCACTTTTGAGCCATTTTCAGTCTCATTATAATCATAGAGATATTATCTAATATAGTCAAATACTTCTTTTAAGTCGTGTTGTTAAGATAGGAAGTATTTTTCTTGGTTGGTTGAGTTCGATCCATGTGTTTTTAATATAACACAATTTAATTTTGTTCAATACATTTGTTTTACATAATTTTTTTTCAAATTAATAAAAAATAATATATATACAACTTAAATGACTCACTTTTGAACGATTTTTCAGTCCCCATTATAATGACTCACTTTTGAACGATTTTTCAGTCCCCATTATAAGCGTAGAGATATGAACTCAGTCGGAGTGGACTGAGCTCCAAACTTCGCATGATTAGGAAGTACTAATATTGGGGATCCTGTATGAATTAGGAGTGACACACACGGCAGAGGTGACTATGATGCGCACCTCCAGCTTCATGCACTTTTCATACAAGTCGTTTGGAAGTTACTTTTACGTCAAAAAGGGATCAATGAAATGGTCCGCTGCAGGTTCATTGTCGATTCATGTCGACCATCATGAATGATACTTCCGATGACTTGTTACTTATAATACAAATCTAAGTATGATATATTATTGAACCTACAAGGACTACTTATGAATCGAGTAAAATATTGACGATCGCTTTCTTGTTCTTGCATTGGCTTGTGGTATTTTTTTATATATATTGTCCTTTTTTTCAAATTAAATATATGATCGCTTCTCTTTATTTTTTTACTGCTATTGGCTGTTTTCTTCTTCTTTAACACATTCCTTTCTCTTGGAAAGTCATAATGAGGATGCTAGTACGCTGTCTAGGCCAATGTTTTAAAAATCGGACCAATAATTGAATCGAAATTTTTTGGTATAGGTCGGATCGGAGTTCAACCGGGTTCAACCTGGATTCAATCGGAATTCAAATAGACTTTGTTTGGTTTGGTTCAAATAGGTAAGATATATATATTTACTTCTTGGTTTAGTTTGGTCATAAGTATGTTAGTTTGGTTTAATTTTGTAAATGTAAGGTCGATCAAAACCAAACTAATAATTAAATGGTCTAAATTTTACATGATATTTTTTTTGAAATTTTTTTAAAAGAAAAATCAAAATTGGTAGGTTCAATTGTGAACCAGTCCGGCCGGTTCATCGATTGAACCCAATTTTGACAAAAAACCGACGGTTCATCAAAAGACCCGATTTTAGTCGAACCGGATCGATTTTTTGACATAAATCAGTTGAATTCGGTCTAACCGTCAGACCGGTCCAGTTTTTACAACATTGGTCCAGGCTTGGACTTGCAAGTTTTACCATGTCTTTTTCTGCACAGCTTTCTTCATTTTACTACGGAATTTTTTTCTGGACTGTAACCAAATTAAAGTTAATCAGTACTACAGATTATGCAAAGTCAGCCCGATAAGAAAAAACTGGCGGTCTGCTTATCAAAATAGGAGTTGTTTCTAACGGTTCCTTCTCTACTCTAAATTAATGTAGAGACAAAAGTGCAATCTAATTAGGATCGTATGTCACACACGTTTATTTTCAGGCCGACGAAGATGGATTTGATACTATTTAGAGTAAATATTTGAGAGTTAGAATTATGAACAGAATATTCTTAGGACCTAAAATAATTTCTATAATATTTTTTAGAATAATTTCTGAAATATTTCAATTTCAGAAGGTTCTGGTAAGCCTTTGAGGCACTATAATGGGGACTCATTTTCTTATCAACATCAAAACTTGTAAGCTTTATGCAATATAATAAAAAAAAAAAAAAAAAATCAAGTTTCACCCTTGCTCTACTACTCTCTCTTCTTAGCATTCTAGCTAAGGTATCGTTTGGTTGGCTGAATCATGGGGTTGGGAACGGAAAGTCTTTTCCTTTCCTATGTTTGGATGTCAAAGGAAAGTAGGAGAAAAGAAAAATAATTTCTATAGGTAAGGAGAATAAGGAAAAAAAAGTGGTTCCCCCCATCCAACGAAGGATTCACCCCACAATAGGATATTCACTTTTCCTTCTAATTTCCTTGTCATATCCCAACACCAAAAGGAAAAAGGAATCAATATTATAATTTTCAAGGAAAGAAAAAGAACAAGGAATTAATCATTTCCTTTCCTTTCCGCGAACCAAATGAGCCTAAGCTTATTCGGGGAAGACTTGCACATGTCTTCGAGGGGGAAGCTTGTGCGTCGCACGGATCGAAGTGTAAGAAAAAATACTAAGTCCGTGACAGGTAGCCACTATACAACTTTGTTTGTATCATTGGCATGTTGGAAAATAATCTTAAATTGTGCCCATATTTCCCAAGCCCACAAATCTAGTTGGTTCATTATCATTAATCCATCTTGTCTTGTACTTTATCCAATTTCTAGGATGCCATGTGTGTAGAATGTTCTTGATAATTTAGGATATTCATCTAGTTTCTATAGATGTCCTAATATTTGTAAATTAGAGTCTAGAAGAGTCTAACTAGTTAGAGTCCAGTTGGTTCACCCCCGCGCGACCTCTACCGCCTGTGGCAGCGCACACAGCGTACCGCGCGTAAAACTACACCCGCGTCCCGGTGACACACGGTATCGCCATGCGATGTGTTCGTCCAAGGAGGTAGCGTCTCCATCGTGTACGCCACCACGAGCGTCCCCGATGTGTTGTCCAAGGAGGTATCATTGTTGTTGTTGTTGTCCTCTGTCCCCTTGAAGTCTCGTAGTCCCAACTTCTTAAAATCCTAGACGTTACCCAGCCTAAGCTGGGCACCCTGCTGCTGGGCAGAACTCCCCGCTCTACTGTAGCTAGAGCGAACTGATGGGCGCTCTCTATGGGCTGTCGTATCGTGTCTGTTTGCCTCTGGTGTGCCTCAGACTAAGCCCTCTGTGCCTCTAGCATCATTCTGAATAGGGCAAACATCTGTGCCATATCAGTTGGAACTGGAGGCGGAGGAGGAAGATCTCCTGAAATATATGGAGTAGTCCGCTGCACAGAAGGACGAGAAATACCCGCAACAACCTCGGGTACAGCCCCCTATACTAGAGGAGGAGCACCCACAATGACCTCGGGAATGGTCCTCTGTACTGGAGGAGGAGCACCCCTGAAGGCAGCTAATACTCCAATCCCCGGAGAAGTGACTGGAGCAGGCCCGCGGGACATCGCAGATCTCTCAGAAGCTGTTGGTCCGGAACACTACGATCTTGTCTTAGGCAGCATCCTGAAGATGGATCGAAAGAAAGAAGTCAATATTTACATCCTCACGCGATACAAAAGGCTCGTGAAGAGCCCATTTGTCCAGCCAGAAACGTATAGACTCTCCATTCCCAACACTCAACTGTAATCCCAAAAAGAGAAGGCACAAGATAGAATTTATTCAAAGAAGGATAGTTATAATTCAAAGAATGAATATCAAAGAAAGGACCCTTGCATAGAAACAATAGATTATAAGTTTTTCCTAAATGTGATTGAGTATCCCTTAGCCTATAGCCTATCCTATATATATCAGGCTCATAATAGCACTCTATGTCGAGCACCACTACGACATCACACTAATTGCGACCTCGAGAACCTGCATTGTCCACCCTAAAAATGTGTCACGACTCGCATCCGATATAAGGGAACAAGTGTGTGACAACGTCCAGCCTACGCCGCAGCATCGACGGTAGAATGCTGTCTATGTCTGCTATACTAACTATAATATGTATCATAACCTGTCAAGATATCTCAACTTCAAATGGAGGACAATAATGATAATATTCATACTCAATCATATGACTATAAGGAAGATAAATGGCACGATAAAGATATAAAGATATGATATAAAATATCCAGAAGAAATCTAACATAAACATAGTACAAGTCCAAGAGTGTCTAAAAGTTATCTATCTCAAATAACATCAGTATCAAAATATAACATGCTAAGAGTCAAAAGCTGGAGACAAATCCAGTACTAAACTAGTCTAACTGAGTCGTTACTAAAGCCTCCTCGGTTGGAGTTAAACCATTCTGAATCAGTATCTGGTTTACACCTACTACATCATCTAGGCCGTAGTAGGTAGGACAACCATCATCTGAATCGTCTAAAAAATATATCCAGTCAGGATTGGAATAAAGTACTCCTCTAATAACAGTTCTAATAGATGATAAAGACTATCTAACAGTAAATATAGATAGAATATATAAGATAATATAACATATGTACAAGAATGTAACAAAATATGGAAAGTTGTAAATGAATATAAGAGCAGGAAACATCTTGTACAATAATCAGAAAATAATTATCTAAGTGAATGGGCACTAGTTTCAACATGTGATCGACTTAGAACTTATACGAGAATTTATGGCCTGGTTAATCACATGTACGGTGTATGATTAACACTCATGGAAAATAATATCATGCATGGGAAGGATATGGTCACATATCTACTCTACTACTCCCTGTCCCCGACTAGTATACTAGATCCAACCATAGTATGTTATGATACGAGATTCTCTGAGAAGGTCGCAATCCTTCGCAGGAATCGGTATTTATACAATGCACAAGAACAACAATGGGGCTTGCACATGGTATACCATGACATACAAGAAATAACGTCTCATGACAAGATCCAGAAAATTCCAATCCAGGTAACCAATGTGCTAAGAGATCAAGAATATCTATACTAAATACAGAAAATCTAAAAGATATCATTAATGAGAAATTATCAGAGAATGTACTCACTTGAGATCCGGTGTGAAGTTTCAACTGTGTCCGATACAGTGTCTTAAAGACCTAAATATGGAATATCAATATCAATTAGCGTTTTGGAATCATAAACATGCTATACTAGCTTAATGCTAGATCTCAAGTCATTTCTTAGTCAAACTAGGTCAATTAGGTGAATACCTTACTAAACTAGGTAAATCTAGGTCATACCTAGGTTTTTGGTCCATACCTTGCCATACCAAGGTATCTATTCTATACTAGGTCAATGCCCTTTGTATCTACACATCTAGTATGCCCATAAGCTCTATATATACCAATATCCTAACATTCAACCTAATACCTTATCATATTACCTATACAATACTGATGGAGAACCACTTGGAATTTTTAGTTATTTTGGATTCTTTAGTTTGTTTGTTAGAATAAACAAAAATAAAGAGAATTTTATCTCTTGAGTTGGTTGGGGTTGGTTATAGATTGACTTATCTTATGAATAAGAACTTAAAGATTTAGTTTATCTTATTTTGATTGTTTTGTAGCTTATAAATAGTTTATAATTTCATAAGTTATGAATCGAAGAATTGAGAATGAGAAATCTATTTTGAGTTTATATGGTACGATGCCAAAACCTTAAATTGGACCTCTCTACCTTAGTGCTTTTCCACTTTCGACGTTGACGTCTTCAACGTAGCTTCTCCGCTTTCGATCTCCAACACTAATCCTAATTATTATTTTTCATTTCTATTATAATTTTTGAGATAAATTTATAATATTGTTGTTCACTCTTAAATTAAGTCTTCAATTAAAGCTTCCGCACCCAATCTTTTCAAATCCCTAATTTCATAGTAATAGTTTGTTTTGGGTCTTCGTCTCGCATCAAATTGGTATCAGAGCCAAATCCTGGTTTATAAATAGTTCAAAAATGTCTACACGAAATTTCTCACAATTTGTGCGATAATCGATAATATATATGATAAGATGCTTGCTGAAATGAAAAATTGTGTTTGAAGAATTTTCCAATAGAAATGAAGTAAAAACTATTGCTAACAATGATCCTATATACATAAAAAATTCATTAGTGGATCCTACTGAGTCTATCATAAACGAGTCAAAAATTAAATCCAAGTCTGAGTCTAAGTCTAAATTTAAACCAGTAATAAATTTTGAGCTTTATAAGTTTAGATTTAAACCATTAGTAAATTTTGAGCATTATATATCTTCTTTAGAAGAATTAAATATGTCATATGATGAAAAAAATAAATTTAAAAAACCAATTAAGTCATCTAAATATTTTGAACGTGTCCCAATAATTAAACCTGTAAATAATTTTTATTATATATTTGTTACAAATAATTGTAATAGTTTGCAGAAAATAATAATTGATTGCAGGGGCGATCAATTTTACGTTTCTAGAGACATCGAGACATCCACAAGTTGTTGAAATGCCTGATTGGTCCCTGTTGAATATTATACTTCTTCTACTACCACAACCCCAGTACTGCCATGGAGTTTCATCTTGTCAGAAGCTTCAACGTTGACTAAGTTGTGAAAGCAAAAATCTCTGTCATGGCCGAATTGGAGGGCATTAAGAGGAGCATAGTTCTCGGATTTTACACTTGATTCACCAGGAGGTGAATTTTTCAAAGCCGAGGGGAATGATGGAGAACCACTTGGAATTTTCATTTATTTTCGATTCTTTATTTTGTTTGTTAGGATAAACAAAAATAAAGAGAATTTTATCTCTTGAGTTGGTTGGGGTTGGTTATAGATTGACTTATCTTATGGATAAGAACTTAGAGATTTAGTTTATCTTATTTAGATTGTTTTGTAACTTATAAGTAGTTTGTAATTTTATAAGTTATGAATCGAAGAATTGGGAATGAGAAATCTATTTTGAGTTTATATGGTGTGATGCCAAAACCTTAAATTTGATCTCTCTACCTTAATTGCTTTTCTGCTTTCGACGTTGACGTCTTCAACGTAGCTTCTCTGCTTCCGATCTCCAACGGTAATCCTAATTATTATTTTTCATTTATATTATAATTTTTGTGATAAATTTATAATATTGTTGTTCACTCTTAAATTAAGTCTTCAATTAAAGCTTCCGCACCCAAATCTTTAAAAATCCCTAATTTCATAATAATAGTCTATTTTTGGGTCTTCATCCCGCGTCAAATACCCTATACCTTTCATATTACCCTATACACATTATTCTAGTTTACCTATATAGATCAACATACCCATATGCAATATCTATGCTCATGCCCTTGCCTACTAGCTAAATAATACCTTATTACAAGGTATCCCAATTACCTACACTTAATTACCTATGTCTTCTTAGATATTATCCAGATTCACATAGGTAACTCAATTACCTATCTTGAAAATACCTATACCCATTATCCTAGTTAAACTTTACCTATGCCACACACTTAAGACACCACCAACAAGTTCCTCCATAGCCTCCACAAAACTCACACAAACACAACTCAACACACACACACACACACCTATATATTGCCCACAAGGCAGCAATAGCTACTACTACTGATGTTGTTTCAATCTCTAACCTGTGCACAGAGCAGCATACTACCCCAGCACAGAGCCTTGCTCCCCACCGTTGTTACCAATCAGCAGGGGTCTCTCCCTGCTGTGTAGCTACTGCCCCCTTCATTCTCCTGCTGTCTCTAATTGAAGTCATATCTGCTGTACAAGCCCACATGCTACTGTATTCTTTTCATCCCCTTTCTTGTCTCCTATTACTACTACTGCTGCTGCTAAACTTGCTCACTGCTGTCCTGCTACTCTTCTTCTACTGCTTCCATCCTAAAGTTACTGCTTCTTCTGTTAATGCTATCTTGCTGTTACTAGTGCAGGGCTTTCCTCTGCAACATGTTATACACATTATTTATCTTATACTATACTATCCTCTGGCCTAACACACTAGTCCTTGAAGGACCCTATCTGGTTGCTCTCTTCTCTGCACAGACCCCCTATTCAAAGCCCACTGTTGATCTTAAATCTGTCCTGTGCACAAATGTGCACAGGTTTCTCCCTAATCCTATTTCTTTCAGCAGTGATTCACTGTGCCAACTACTCATGCGTTTTCCTACTACAGGTCCAAGCCCCCTGTGCTTGCTACTCATCCTTAACCCAAGCCTAAGGTACTAGTAGTTGCAAAACCTTCCTAGGACTGATACTCATGCTTACACAAGGATACAGACACACACACACACACACACACACACACACACACACACACACACACACACACACACACACACACACACTCATATATACACTCATAGTTAAACTCTCTTTATATATATAGGCACTCATATGTATTCAATTAACACACACAAGCCTATAGTCCCTAAACTCACAAATACCCTCTCTATACACACATGCCATTCCTTAAGCACACACTATGGCACCTACTCTCTAGGATACCACATACACACTATATATACATATACACGTACCTATATCCATATATGAATATACACACACAGAGACACATGTCTAATGAGGGCACATACTGTCACGACCCGCACCCTTATGAGGGACACGAGCACGTGGGTACGTCTAGCCTACGCCGCAGTATCGGCGGTAGAATGCTGTATATAACGTCT
>JANAVB010013397.1:4297867-4370367 GCA_029216955.1 Iris pallida | reverse complement strand
AAGGCAAAAAATGGGCCAATTTGGTCAATCTATCAACTATGACCCAAACCACGTCCTTCCCTCCTGGCGATCATGGAAGTCCAGATACAAAGTCCATGGTGATGTGCTCCCACTTCCACTCGGGAATGGGTAGCGGCTGTAGCAATCCACCTGGTCTCTGTCTCTCGGCCTTCACCTGCTGACACACAAGGCAACGAGATACAAACTGAGCTACCTCGCGCTTCATGCCATACCACCACACGTGCTCTCTCAGGTCCCTATACATCTTGTTGGCTCCAGGATGCATAGAATACTGAGAGCGATGCGCCTCCTGAAGAACCTCCTCCCGAAGCTCTCTACGCGAAATACACAGCCTAGTACCGTGCCGCAATGACCCATCTTCGGCTATAGAGAAATCGTCAAGCAAGCCCGTCCGCACCTACTCCCTGATGCTCCTCAGGGCAACATCCTCATACTGCGCTGACCTGACTCTATCCATCAGCTCAGACTGAATCTGCAAACCCCACATCTGGATCTCTACGCCCAGAATGATGACCTCGATACCCAAACTATCCAGGTCGGACAACAAATGATGATCTGTCGTCAAGAACATAGCAACTGGATACCTGCTCAAGGCATCTGCAACTACGTTGGCCTTCCCCGGATGGTACTGCAGTGATATATCGAAGTCCTTCATCAGCTCTAACCACCGCCTCTGCCGCATGTTCAACTCCTTCTGAGTGAACACGTACTTCAAGCTCTTGTGATCTGTGAAGATCTCAACTCGCTCTCCGTACAGGTAATGCTTCCATAACTTTAAAGCAAATATAACCGCGACCAACTCCAGATCATGAGTAGGATAGTTTTTCTCATAAGGACGTAAATGCCTGGATGCATAGGCAATCACCTTCCCGTGCTGCTGAAGAACGTAACCTAAACCCTTCCCGGAAGCATCGCTGAAGATCGAGAACCCACCTGACCCAGATGACAAGGTCAAGATCGGAGCTGAAGTCAACCTCCTCTTCAGCTCATCGAATGCAGCCTGACACTCAACAGTCCAGACGAACTCCACGTCCTTCCTGGTGAGTCTAGTCATCGGCTCTGCAATCCGCGAGAAGTCCTGGACGAACTTCCGGTAATAGCAGCCAAACCCAGAAAGCTCCGAACCTCGGCAACTGAACTGGGCGTAGACCAAGACTCTACTGCCAAAATCTTCCTCTGGTCTACTGAAATCCCATGCTCGGTCACAACATGACCTAAGAACTCCACCTGGTCCAAGAAGAACTCACACTTCGAAAGCTTCCCGTAGAGTTGCTCCCTCCTCAGAGTCTCTAACATAACTCTCAAGTGCTCCTCATGCTCCTCATGCGTCTTCAAATAGATCAAGATATCGTCTATGAAGACCACCATAAACTTGTCAAGGTACTGATGGAATACCTTGTTCATCAAGTTCATGAACACCGCGGGAGCATTGGTCAACCCAAATGGCATCACTGTAAACTCGTACTGGCCGTACCGAGTCCGAAATGCCATCTTAGGAATGTTATCCCACCTCACCTTCAGCTGGTGATACCCGGACCTCAAGTCTATCTTCGAAAATACCTTTGCCCCACTCAGCTGATCGAACAAGTCATTGATCCTCGGCAAAGGGTACCTATTCTTGATAGTAAGGTTGTTGAGCGCCCGGTAATCAATGCACATACGGGACGTACCGTCCTTCTTCGGCACAAAAAGGACCGGCGCTCCCCAGGACGAAGAACTGGATCTGATGAACCCCTTGTCCTGCAGCTCGTCGATTTGCTTCTTTAGCTCTATCAACTCGCTGTTGTTCACCCTATAGACATGCTGTGAAATGGGCTCATCGTTCGGCACCAAGTCTATGGAGAACTCAATGTCCCTGTCTGGCGGCATCCCCGGCAGCTCCTCGGGAAAGACATTCGAGAACTCAGCTATCAACGGATGTGGCAAATCCTGTCCCGCCAATAAAGCTCTACAGAATCTAGCCTCCGGCTCCACTGCTCCTCGAGCAAACTCGATCTCTGGCTCTCCCGACGTCCTAAAAAGAAATCTTTCTCCTCTACAATCAATGCTAGCATGGTGCATGCTCAACCAATCCATACCGAGTACCATATCGTACCTCGGTAGGGGCATTACGAACAGACACGCACTCAAGTCCCGGCCTCTCAGAGTGACTCTCCGCCCCTTACAAATATTATTAACCAGGATAATGCCTCCCCCGGTCATAATTTTGCAAGTCTTACCCATATATTCAGCAATAATATTGTGTCTCAAAGCAAAAAAAAACAGACACAAAACTATGAGTAGCCCCAGAATCAAACAAGGCGAAAGCAGGGAAGGAATCTAGGAGAACATGACCTGCTACCACATCTCCCACCGGCTCTGCCTCCTCCTCTGCTGCCAAAGCGAACACCCTGCCCGTGGGTGCTCCCTTCTGGTGCTGAACAAAGTACTGCTGCTGGGTCTGAAGTGGAGGACCTGTATGGGCCACCACAAAAATGTGTCATGACCCGCACCCTTATGAGAGGCACGAGCATGTGGGTACGTCTAGCCTACGCCGCAGTATCGGCGGTAGAATGCTGTATATAACGTTTATAAATACTACGACTAACAGTATAAAGGTACCTGTACAGTATATACTCTCCGAATGGAGGTGACATAACAATACAGTCTCAATCACAGAATAAAACTAAGGTAGATAGCTCAGAAAGAGAACATATGATAGATGAAAGAGTAAATAAGTCCAGTGTCTAATACAAGCCCAGATATATACAACATCACAGGGTCTCAAAATATAATGTAGAAGCTACAGTCTGATAAAGCTAGCTGGAACGCAGTCCAGTCAAACCTAGCTAATCTATACTACTCCAGGAGTACAAATCTAGTGGCTCTACTATAAGGCCATGCACTACCAAAATAAGTCATATCAGCGACGTATTTAGCGACTCCAAGAAAGTACGTCGCTAATTTTTGGGGGTTTAGTGACGTTTGTATAAGACGTCGCTTTTTGTCGCCAATAGCGACTAATAGCGACGTCTAGCGGCTATAATTTGTTAAATGGGAACCTGCATCGCAAGTTCGTCGGTACCCATCGCTGATATAGCGATGTGTAGCGACGCATTTTAAGCAGCATTGTCGTTTATTAAATATCAGCGACGTTTAGCGACGTCCTATAAGGACGTCGCTAATCGTTTCATATAGCCAGCGAGGGTTTCCTTTCCGATCATTCACAAATTTTTCCCCCCAATTTTTGGCGCGCTCCTCCTTCGCGACGCTCCTCCGACGATTTCCCTCCTCCGCCCTCCTCCTCCGTGGCGCTCCTCCGGCGATCTCCCTCCTCCAGCCTCCTCCTTCTCCTCCTCCTCCTTCATCTGGTAGCTCCTCCTTCTCCTCCTTCCTAAGGTAGCTCCTCCCTAGTTTCTCTTCATCTTCTAGCTCTCTCTCTCGCTTCTAGTTCGTGTCCACGAGAGCGTGGACTCGCTGCGGGGGACACGAGACTGACAGTAGACTAGCTGCGGGGGACACGAGAGCGTAGACTCGCTTCTAGTTCGTGTGACACCTATTTTGTTGGTTTGGACACGTCGTGTCCTACTGTGTGGACACGAGACTCAAAGTGTGACACCTATATACTGATACTGGGAGTTTTTTTTGGGTATATCAACTGTCAATTTGATGTTTTGCTTGGATTCAAATTCTAATTTAGGGTTCGAGCCCTATTTACTGATACTGGGAGTTTTTTGGGCATTTTTAGGGTTTTGAAATGATGAATAAATTGACTAATAATTATTATCTAGCCCTATAAAATTTCAGCTATGTCACGAAGGTTGGATACTAATCCTGTGAATGAGTTTTCTCCTAAGTATTCTCGACAGTTGAGTATGATTTAGCTCACTGACATTACTGAAATATGGAATGATTAGTGTAGGGTGTGTTGGTCAGGTTTTGGCAGAGTTGGGATATGATAGTATGCATGTTACAATTAACAAAGAATGTTGTTGACACCAAATGTTGCACGACAGGTTACTTGAGTAACCTGGAATGTTTTACCTACTGAAACAAATGGTTTGGGCAAGGGTGTGTATAGGTTTGTCATCAGATGGTATGGGATTTTGCCTGCCAAGTTCTGAACAGCAGTCCAGGCTGCCTGCTTAGTTGAAAGTCTTAATTAGACTTTCTGTTCAGTACCCTTTGACTGAATTAAGTTGACCTGAATACCATATTTTAAATCCAAAATCTACGGTACGACATGGTGATCAGGACATAGTCCCTGTAGCCATTCGACTGGCGAGGCAGAAACTATGTAGCCGTAGATAAAGTTGACTGTCCTCCGACACTCATCCCTTGGCAATGATGATACGACAACCTATCACTATATCTTATATAGTAGTAGATGATGTCTTAGTATTACATTATGTGAGTTCATCTTGATTCTGTTACATTCTTTAGATACTAGATACGATAAGAACATATACTACACCATATGTACAGAACATAGATGATTCACACTAATGTATGCAAGAATGAATCTTGGGTTGTGTTCTGAGCCATCCGTTCTCACACTTGGCAAAAAATCAAATTTTTTGTACTTTATCTGCTTTCGAAAATGTACTCAAATTACATGATGGTTCCTTTAGTTAGCTTGCTTATGTTACAATTATATTATTTGTGAATATCGATCTTACCAGATAGCACCCATGACCCGAAGAGCGGTACATCGTTGAGGAAAACAGTGAATGCTGAGGTGGCTCCTCCTACAGTTAAGGAGGAAGTGGCACCGGTTGCTAGTGAGACCGGGAGTTCTATTCATCCAGCACCGGTAGCTAGTGAGACCGGGAGTTCTATTCATGCAACACTTGCAAGGGACGACATCTCTCCTCACGCCAAAGATCTCGCTTTTTCGAGGTGGTTGCGTGATCGTATCACTGAGCGTTTGCGTGAGCTGCGTGGTTCTCATTAGCTATTAGTACTTATTTGTATTGGACTATTTGTATTGGGTTGTTTTTATATTAAACTATTTGTATTAGACTACATATATGAATTAGTACTGTGTCAATCTCTCATCCCTCGGCAATGATGATACGACAACCAACCAGAGAGGATACTCTGAGAGATCCATCTGAGTAGGACGTATACTCTGAGAGATAACCTTTACAAGTATGATATCAGTAGTGGGATTGAGTGTGTACGTCCTACTCAGATGGGTCTCTCACCGTTACTATTTATTTCTGACAGCATAGTGGATGTGCTCCGTCAACAGATTCTTACTCCGAGCCAAAACTTTGCCCCGGAGCTCAAGTGGACATCCTTGGTGTAGAGCTCGAGTGAGAGGTTCCTGACAGCATGGTGGTCTCCTTTGTCAAAGTATCCGTGCTCATCACACATTGGTTGTGGGACGAGCACGAATACTTTTAACAAAGGAGACCACCATGCTGTCAGGAACCTCTCACTCGAGCTCTACACGAAGGATGTCCACTTGAGCTCCGAGGCAAAGTTTTGGCTCGGAGCAAGAATCCGTTGACGGAGCACATCCACCATGCTGTCAGAAAAAAATAGTAACTGTGAGAGACCCATCTGTGTAGGACATACACACTCAATCCCACTACTGATATCATACTTGTAAAGGTGATCTCTCAGAGTATACGTCCTACTCAGATGGATCTCTCAGAGTATCCTCTCCGGTTGAGTTGTGTTCTGAGCCATCCGTTCTCACACTTAAAATACATATAAATTAGAACTATGTTTTGTATTTTCGGCGAACCCAGGGATTTGATTCTGTATTTTGTATTTTGGTTTCTGTATTTTGGCTCCAGCTCCATTTGCATTAATCTACGGTACGACATGGTCTCTGCAGCCATTCGACTGGCGAGGCAGAAACTATGTAGCCGTAGATAAAGTTGACTGTCTTCCGACCCTCATCCCTTGGCAGTGATGATACGACAACCTATCACTATATCTTATATAGTAGTAGATGATGTTTTAGTATTACATTATGTGAGTTCATCTTGATTCTGTTATATCCTTCAGATACTAGATACGATAAGAACATATACTACACCATATGTACAGAACATAGATGATTCACAATAATGTATGCTAGAATGAATTTTGGGTTGTGTTCTGAGCCATCCTTCATCTGCCCCCTTTCCTGTCCCTCTCGTTATGTCGCGAACCTCTTCCTCTATGCCATCAAAATCAGAATCCTTGACTCTCTTTCGCTTCTTGGATATTGACCCAGCTTCCAATCTCTCATTTTCCTCCGGGTCCACTCTACTCCCAATCTCTTCCTCTTTTATACACGGATCTACAGAATCAATGTCATCCAAGGAAGGCAAAACTGAATCAACATTGTCTTCCGGATCGTCCTCATCAAGGCATAACGGGCTGCTCAGCGTGCCCAGCTTCTTCAACTTCTCGCTGGCTGCAGATTCGAAATGGGAACGGGTCCTCTTTGCCGGCCCGGAACTCTGACTCGCACTCGTCGCCTCGCTACCGATTTTCTCTTCTCCTTTGACACGGGTCATAAGAAAAAAAATTTCGTACCTCTTCTTCACATAAACATCATTGCCGCCTTGTACTCGAGCCTCCTCGTCTGTGACGCTATCCAAATTCTCGGCGCCTATATTGTCACTCGAATTTCCCCTTCGACTCGTATCGTCCTCTTCTTCGCTTGTCTTTTCGCTCCCTGTCTTGCAATCATCTGCTATCACCGCCGTCTCATTTGACTCCTTCTCCGATGACTCCGAGAAGGAGGAGGAAGACTCGGAGAAGGAATCGAATGAGTCGGCGGTGATAGCAGATGATTGCAAGACCGGGAGCGAAAAGACAGACGAATAAGAGGACGATACGAGTCGAAGGGGAGATTCGAGTGACAATGTAGGCACCAAAAAGTTGGATAGCGTCACAGACGAGAAGGCTTGAGTACAAGGCGGCAATGATGTTTATGTGAAGAAGAGGTACGAAATTTCTTTTCTTATGACCCGCGTCAGAGGAGGAGAGAACCGGTAGCGAGGCGACGAGTGCGAGTCAGAGCTCCGGGCCAAAAAAGAGGACCCGTTCCTATTTCAACTCTGCAGCCAGCGAGAAGTTGAAGAAGCTGGGCATGCTGAGCAGCCCGTTATGCCTTGATGAGGACGATTCGGAAGACAATGCTGATTCAATTTTGCCTTCCTTGGATGGCATTGATTCTGTAGAGCCGGGGGAAGTGGCTCCTCTTCGGCAATGATGATACGACAACCTATCACTATATCTTATATAGTAGTAGATGACGTTTTAGTATTACATTATGTGAGTTCATCTTGATTCTGTTACATGCTTCGGATACTACATACTAGATTCGATAAGAACATATACTACACCATATGTACAGAATATAGATGATTCACACTAATGTATGCTAGAATGAATTTTGGGTTGTGTTCTGAGCCATCCGTTCTGATTCAGCATCTTCCTTCTCCTCTCCTCCACCATGGCTCTGGACCCATCTGCTCCTCCCTACTTCCCTTCTTCTTATTTGACTCTCTCAGGCACATATGATATCTACCTCAAGTGTAGAGTCGGAGAAGAAGAAGTGGGCAGGAAGAGGAGGGGGAAGCAGCACAGCCGACGGCATGACCCGGAGGAAGTACAGATGTTTTCTTCAAATCCGTAGGAGAACTATAAGGATATATCTTTTCACAATATGTCATCTTGTCAAAGACCCTTAATGTGAATATTATGTTACCGCGGTATCGGAAGACTAACATGTCATAATTTTTTAAGCCGTGTGTTTTGACATAATCCTCCCATCTCTTTCCTCCTATGTAGTAATCTTGCATTATTACATAGAACTGAAATCCGGTTGGAGGATTATGTCAAAATACACGACTTAAAAAATTATGACATGTTAGTCTTCCGACACCGCAGTAACATGGTTGTCACATTAAGGGTCTTTGACAAGGTGATATGTTGTGAAAAGATATATCCTTATAGTTCTCCTACGTATGTTGAAGAAAACCTCTGTACTTCCTCCGGGTCATGTCGCCGGCTGTGCTTCTTTCCCCTCCTCTTCCTGCCCACTCCTTCTCCCCCGACTCTACACTTGAGCTGGATATCATATGTGGCTGAGAGAGTCAAATAAGAAGAAGGGAAGTAGGGAGGAGCAGATGGGTTCAGAGCTATGGTGGAGGAGAGGAGAAGGAAAATGCTTGATCAGAACTTGAGGTGAAAAAGTTGTGACGTTGATAGCGTGAGAGAGGGAGAGGGTGGAAAAGTTCTTCTCCCCCGACTCTACACTTGAGGTGGATATCATATTTTGGTTTCTGTATTTTGGCTCCAGCTCTATTTGCATTTATCTACGGTACGACATGGTGATCAGGACATAGTCCCTGCAGCCATTCGACTGGCGAGGCAAAAACTATGTAGCCGTAGATAAAGTTGACTGTCCTCCGACCCTCATCCATCGGCAATGATGATACGACAACCTATCACTATATCTTATATAGTAGTAGATGATGTCTTAGTATTACATTATGTGAGTTCATCTTGATTCTGTTACATCCTTCAGATACTAGATACGATAAGAACATATACTACACCATATGTACAGAACATAGATGATTCACACTAATGTATGCTAGAATGAATTTTGGGTTGTGTTCTGAGCCATTCGTTCCCATACTTGGCAATTAAGTTGTGGACCATTATGTTTGACATTGTTGTTACAAATTTTCATATATCTGTGTTGATTGATGAGATTGTGTTTCAAACGTATTCGTGATTGTATGTATCTGTGTTGTTTGATACTGTGTTCGTGATGCACACCGTTGTTGCTGTAACAAATGGTGTAGGGGATGCTGCAAATGCTGTAGGGAATGCTGCAAATGCTGTATTTTTTTATTTTTTTTCAATATTAGCGACGTTCAGCGACGCTCAGCGACGTTCAGCGACGAAAATAACGTCGCTAAGTAAGTACCCCAACGTTGCTAACTATGATGAATACCATCGCTGATCGTCACTAAACGTCGATATGAAAGACGTCGCTAGGCGTCGCTATATGTCGGTACTGTAGCGACGTAGAAAAGTCGCAGAATGTCGCCATATAGCTCTCAAGCTAGGTCAGCATCGATGCATGTAAAATTGCACAATATCTCTAGGTTACGTCGGTAAATGATGACGTTTTACGTCGCTGGTAGTCGCTGAATTAACGACGTGTCCGCGTCGCTAAGGCTCGTCGTATTAGCAACGTATTGCGACGTTTTCTTCTTTAGCGACTAGCTTAATCGCGACTACGTGCGAACGTCGCTAAATACGTCGCTAATCGAAATTAGCGACATATTTTCCCTATTTAGCGACGTCTTGAGGCGTCGCTGATTTGACATATTTTAGTAGTGACGGTCCTGGACTACTCCATCTAACTCGAGCCCATAATAGGTCGAGCAGTCCGACTCAGAATTATCTGTAATATATCATAACGGTATCCTGTCAGGAAAATGAGCAAGTACAAACACTAACAGCAGTTCCATGTGAATTGACAAATTCTATAAGAGACATTATAATGAACTACAAGACAAAGATATATGGAAACTTGGGAACCGTTCGGAAGCTGAGTTACAACCCTTAAACCAAACAAGGACCGGGGTTGTAACTCTTCTCTCGAACAGAACTTAGTCTCCAATCAAGGTACAATGTAAAGGCATGTAGAGCATGTGAGTAACTGTATATCAGGCATGGAAAGGAAATACTGAATATAGAATATAGCAGGATATACGATAAGATAAAGTAAATATAAAATATGACTTGAATTATTAGAGCGATATGTGATCGGCTTGGGATAAGTGACAGGACAGGCTATCCACTTGGCCCGGCAATCCGCGGTGACCTCAACGGAAAGTCATGTCGGCCAACCTGGATAACGAGCACAAGGCAAAAGGATCTCGCTACACCCTTCGTGAGGGAAGAGTGGCGCGAGCACATGAATAGTGAAAGGGTGGCTTGGATCACATAGCCCCTAATAATTCTCCATCCCCGAATAGTACAATGGATGTGGACATGACACGTCATGGCACGTGATTCCGTAAGAGGGTAGCAAATCCCCTTAGAAATCGATGTCTATACAAGTACAGGGAACAAGACAGGAAGTGTACCAATATACCCAAAAATCTAGGAACAACATCTCATGTCATGATCCAACGTGTACTAGTCCGTGAACTATCGTGACTGAGAATCAAGTAAGACACTACGACTGAATCGGATATAGCAGATATCAAAACAATAAAAACTATCAGTGAATGTACTCACCTGCTGTCCTGAGCTGTAGGGTATATCAATGCTCAGAGCGGTAATCAGAAACCTAAAGATGAGATACTATATGTTAATTTAGGTTTAAACAAGTTTAAGAATGATTCACAATGAATGGTATAAAATCTAGGTCAAACTAGGTCTCACTGAGTCACACTAAGTCCTGTCAAGTCAATCAAGGTCAAATCAAGTTATATCAAGTCAATCTAAGTCAGACCAAGTCAACTCTAGGTCATACCAGTCATCGCAAGTCAAAACAAGTCGAAGAAAGTCAAACGGGGTCAAGAGTTGGCCTACAGTTGACTTTTGGTCAACTGGTCAACTGTGGTCAACTCTAGTCAACTCTAGGTCAACCCTAGGTCAAACTTGTCAAATGTTGACCAACAATTGACTTTTGGTCAACTGGTCAACTCTGGTTTGGATTGGGTCAAATCTAGACAAAGTGTTGACTCACGGTTGACTTTTGGGTAAAAAGTCAACTCTGGGTCAACCGAGCCAAAATCGGTTCAAATATGACATTTGTAGGGTGTACCCAACAAGCCACCCAAGTTTCAAGTCAATCCGAATACCCGAACTCCGTATCTTGAATTTACCCGATTACCCCTTAACATTTACCCTTAAACCGTTCTAACTTGACGCCAAGTGGCCTTCCCTTAGGAATTCCACTCCGTGCTTCCTAGGGTAGTAGGGTACTAGCCTATACAACCATTACCTACCAAGTTTTCTAGGGTAAGTGGACATCCAGTCTATCTTACGGTCCGTAGCCCGTTTACCCGTTATCTTAAATATTTCAAGATACAGAATGGTGCGGTGCAATACCATCTCCCCAATCCCACACGCAACTCCGATTCCAACTCCGAAGCCTACCCACAAAATCTAAATCACATTATCTAAGTCCCCTCCAAGTTTCAACGCGTTCCGAATCACGGAACTCAATTTCCCTCTATCACCAAATCCTAACTTAACATTTCACTCTCTCATTCACTCATTCAACTCTCACTTTTCACACCCTCTTGGGACAATCTTTGGGGGTTATTCTAGTGGGCTAAATAGGGTTATATAGGGCTATATATAGGTATACATATGTATATATATGGGTATATATATAGGGGTATCTATAGGTTGATTTGGGGGTCAAAAAGGGGAGAAAAAGTGCCTACTACTGCTGCTGTTACTGCTGCTGCCAGTGCAGCTGCTGTTTGGGGGGGGGGGGGGGGGGGCAGCAGCCCCCTTGGCCCCCCCTGGCTGCTGGTGGTACCCTCCCTTCCCTTCTCTTTTCCTCCTCCATTTCCCTCCTCTATTTCCTTCTATTTCCTTCTCTAAACTCCCCTCTAATTCTCTTCTAATTCCTCTCTATTATTCTCACATATATATAATTCACACACACACACAACTAATTCTTATTCTCCCCTCTCTATATATAATTACACACACACTAATATATATATATATGATCACACACACACATATATATATATCTATCTATATATATTAACACACACACACACACACACACATATATATATATATATATATATATATATATATATATATAAATAAAAAAAATATATATATATATATTTTATTTATATATATATATATATATATATATATATATATATATATATATATATATATATATATATATATATATTTTAATATATATATATATATATATATATATAAAATATATATATATATATATATATATATATATATATATATATATATATATATATATATATTTTATATATATATATCTATATATATATATTAACACACACATATATATATATATTAAAAAAAAAAAAAAAAAAAAAAAAAAATATATATATATATATATATATATATATATCTATATATATATGGACAAACACACTCCCACACATGGACACACTCTCAAGACACAACTATCACTCTCCTCCACACACACACAAATACGCACACATAAATACTATATATATATATATATATATATATATATATATATATATATATATATATATATATATATATATATATATATATATATATATACCACTCTAAAAGGGGGTAAACCATAATAAATCCCTAAACTAGAATTTAAGGAAACCTAAGAATAAATGAAATAGGAGAATTTATGATGGGTTTAAAAGCATACCTAAAATGGATTTGATGGAGAAGAAGAAGTTGGAAGGAAATGAATAAAGAGGGAGAGAGAAGACTTAATGGTGAAGCAAAGAGAGGTGGAGGGGGTGGCCCTATTGTGGCCGGCCATGGGGGGAAATATGGGGGCACTTGTAATTACAAGTTTGCCCCTACACTAGCTTACATGCTAAATTAATCCAAAATGGATTTTGGAAATTGCTAAAATTAAATAAAAATCATAATTAAACTTAATTACTCATGGGGGACTAGTCCAAACTCCTAAACCTAAAAGTTTAGTGTGGTGGGCCATGGTTAATTAATATGCTAATTATGACTCAAGTCGAAATTTCCCGGGGTCCCGAATTAACTCGAAAAGCGATGAAATTCGAACCCGACTCCTATAATAATTAAATATTAATATTCATAAAATAAAATTCCCAAAAATATTATAAAATGGAAAATTACCATTTTACCCCTAACTTGGAAAAGTGAGGGTGACACATACACATGTGTATCCATAAGACACACACACATATGCACAAACACAAACACTTGGCATGCATCACCCTCGTATCGTACTGTTCTATGATATGGTTATGATACAGCCAAGATACCTATACCAAATCTTCTCTGAATCCTACCAAAACATGTAGGCAAGTCTAAAAAAATATATATAAAAACATAACTAGAGCATAATGTAGCTAGTCTCAAGTTTCATGTACAATCGGGCATGTGTGCCACACGTGTCGAAGGAAAAATTCCCCAAATGACTCATTTCCTACCGTATCATGATACGGCCTACATGTATCCAATTGCGGACACAAATCTAGACACACACAACCAAATATAGTCTAAATACATCAAATAACCAAATGACAAACACTTGGTGCATCATTCTCGGAATTCTTCCAAAATTGGTACAAAATCCAATATAAATTTCACATAGAGAGTCATTAGAGTGCCAAACTTCTTTCTATGGGTAACCCTAGTCCATGGGTGAATTCTTAAGGGTCAATTAGCACAAATAAAGTCTAAATGGAGAGGAAAATGAGATATATATCTTTTGGGAGATGAATTCCCAATGAAAAGCAAAATATACACCATCCAGACACGTAGCTCCTAGCAAGTGGACTCCTCTTCTCGTGATCCTAGTCTCCAAGCTCCTAGGCTCCTTCAATTGTAGAGAACAAGTGGGATGGATGAGAGATTGAGTAGAATTTAAGAGAAATTGGTGGAGGGATGGCTGAATTTGGGGAAAAACACCAAATTAGGATAAATTGGAACAATGGAATGAAATAGGAGAATGAGTCTCTCTCCTCTACATGGCTGGTCAATATAGGTAGGGTTTAGCTAATCCAAAAAGTCCAACATGCCCTAAAATTTTTCATGTGGGCTAACTAATGCATGGAAGGCTCTCTACCTATTTTGATAATTAATCTAATCCTATTTTAATTAAATGGCATCACTAAATGAGTCTAATTGGACCTAGTCCAATGAGTTGGTCCGTGAATCATGTCATGCTGATTGTTGGGCTCTAATCTAGTGTCTAGTCTAATCGGTCCACTAACACAAGTCTAACAAATAGGCTAGCCACTAACCCATAATAACTAATACAATATTAATAATAAATATACACAATATAATATATTATGAAATGAAAAAATTACCCCTATTTGGAAAAGTGCTTGTGACAAGACAACATAGGCTAGCGAGGACGATCCGTATATAGTTGACTTAGGGGTATATATATCTATATGCCCAATTGTTCTTCCTCTTTCCTTATGTATTATATAGGTATTCATTTATTTATTATTCTGCCTATGCTTATTTCTGCTTTCATATATCTATATCCCTGATGTAATTCATTTTCTAACAAGTGACTTGTGATATTATGAGCTTTCTAGTATATTTGTTCAGCTCGACTAGCTTTAGTGAAACTCCAAGGACATAATTTTTCTAAGGAGGGTAGAGTTGTCATGTTCATTTCGAAATTTTGTATTTCAAGATTTAATTTTTTTTACTGTGTTTCTTATTTTGCATATTTGGTTTCGAATTTTGAATATTGTATTTTACTTTCATATGTGAGACTACCCTGGAATAGTAGAAGACCCATTGGCAATTTCTATAGACCTGTACTAGGACCCGTGTGTAGAATAGATTCAGGACACGATTCACCCTTGGACCATTATGCCCTTGGTTTTCTTTAGGTGGCTTAGATTGGTGACTTGGCTCATCCAGAGCCATGATTAATTCTCCAGCATATATTAGCCTTCTTCTCTCTCTCTCTCCTCTTTCATTTCACTCTTTCACATTTCTTTATTCATTTGTCTATCAACCCAACTTAGGGAAGTATACCTTGCTTAATGGAGTGACCATAAATTTTGTTCCCTTGATTTCATTTACTTATTTTTGTTCCATATTATGCATCTCTACATTCTCCATAAGTTTACTACTTGGTATTTTCGGATTTGAGGGATATTTGGGCCTAAATCTAAATTTCAAAGTTAGGGTTTTTATGGTTTCATATGGGATTGATATAGAAAACTTGTTATTTTTGAAAACTAGTTGTCCTATGTTTTAAGAAATTCAATTTTGTGCAGTTTTGGCTTGTTTTATCCGATTTCGAATTATTTTGAGAGTTATGCCCATTTGTAGTTTTAGGGTTTATAAATCTTATTCTCGGTTTTCTGTTGTTATTTTGGAGAAGATGACCCTCTAAGCAAGCAGGTGGCCAATTGACAGAAGTGCTAAGTGGCCATAGAACCTGTCGCATACACCCTTGGCAATATGTTCAATATGCACATAGGTTCCCTATGCGCATGGACTGACAGTGCATATTTGTCTTACCATGCACCTATTCGTGGTATGCATCTGATCTGGCCATGCGCTGAGAGTACCATGCGGCTGACTGTCCCATGCGCTTGCCTGACTTATGCGCCTACAGGTCTTATCTGCGCATTTCTGGCTTATGCACCTAATGCCCACTTTTGTCTCTTTTGATATTTCTTTAACGATTTTGATTCTTTATCATAATATAATGATTTTTTATAGTTTTAAAGTGTTGTATTCTTCATATATATGCTAATATGAGTTCATATCCTTCACAACATCATAAAATTAATTGTATGTACTTAACTACTGTATTTTTGGCATTGGACATTCAAGTGCGAGCATGTCCAATGTATTGCATGTTATGAAATACGATAAGTTCACAAGTGATAACTCATGAATAGTTCATACTCATGGCTCATCATTCTAGGTCGATTCTTTTGTATCCATGACTTGAGAATCGAGAAAAAACTTGTTGAATAATTGACTAGTTAATTGCACCTAGTACATATTTTACGCTACCAGTGACTTGTATAGCTATGGGCATAAAAGTGGTAGGTACAATCCCGATTGGCATGGGTCCTTAACCACTATAACTAGAGTATGGTTTACACTATTGAGCATTTACTTTTCGAGACACAAGGTGTGCCGGGTTGCAACACAGCCATTTATATGTTTATTTGATTATATTGATATGTTAATTTTGTTAGCACAATGATTATATCATGTTTTTGAATATGGCAAATTAATTAAGTTTAATTAGTGATGTTACTAATATTCATGTAATCACTATCATGTTGCTACTTAAACTTAACATTGTCCTATAAACTTAGTATTGTCCTAAATGGTCTATATCATATTGATATGCTTGTATCATACTGCATCATATTGTTTTATTTTGTCTAAAATGTACTTGCAGACAAGCATGATCAAACTAGGACATATGCAACGAAGAATTATTGATGGGCAAAAGATGGCATAATACAAGAAGATTTCTCTGAACCGCCTAACGACCTATTCGGGGCCTCGTATCGGGGGTTCCACTGCCCGATCAGCGGACGGGGGTCGAGGGGGCAGCGACCCCCGTGGGGGTTCGGGGGTGAAGCCCCCGAAAGGTATTCAGATTTCTAGATCTGTTTATCTTTGGACGATTGTCGTCAAGGAAAAATAAGTCTGCTCAAATGTCAGAAGAAATGCGTCATCAAATGGGCTATTAGTTTTCATATTTATTCTGTATTTTTTCTTTTATTGCGTATAGGAAAAATGTGAGATTGATCGGATCGGTACTGGCTTAGGTTTTTCTCAGTCCACAAACAAAAATAAGCCTACCTACGTATCCCAAAAATCTACAATTCTAAAAAGCCCAAAGCCTATGCAAATTTGGTCCATTCCTTACTGTTCTGACCCAGCAGAACTCTGACAGAACTCTGACCGAGTTTGGTCCGAGTTCGATCTGAGTTCGGCCCGAGTTTAGTTTGGGTAAATTCGAAATATAGTTTCCAGCAAATCTGCATCCAACATTCGTATTCGAAATTCTAGCATCCGAACTCTGCCCAAGTTCGGTCCCCCAAAAACACTATAAATAGAGTTGAGATTACCATTCATTTCAATCATCCCATTTTCATCTCTTCTCTATCTAAAGTGTTCTGAGCATTTTACTTTCATATATAAGCCTTTACACTCACTACAAAAAAATAACAAAATAGCGACTGAAATTTTAGTCGCTAAAATGGCCATTTCCGTCGCTAATAAGAAATAGCGACTAACCACCGAGGAAAAAATTTTGTCGCTGAATGCAAAGTCGCTATTTATATTTCGTCGCTAGTTCGTCGGTCTACCGACTAACTAGCAACGAAAATAGCGACTAATATTTAGCGACTAACTATCGACTATTAAAAATGTCGCTACATTAGCGACTAACTATCGACTAACAAGCGACGGTGTCTGATACTCTTAGTACCTCTGATACTTCATTAGCAACGGATAATTTAGTCGCTAGTTAGTCGCTAGTTAGTCACAAGTTAGTCGCTGGTTAGTCGCTTGTTTATTATATTCCAGGCTTTAGCCGCCAGCTTGTCATCGCTCATCCTTTACTAAATTATTATTATTTTCTTTTTTGGCTATGATAGATTACCAGTAATATAAACCAATCCACAACACGCTTACATACGGTGCAAACAATAATAACTAAAATAGTAATAATAACACAAATAAAGTACAGAAACAAAGAAACTAATAATTATATATTACAGTCATGTCCATCCAAGTACAAACTAATGTCTCTGGTGATACAAAAGCATATGAAATTAAAACAAATGTAATATCCAATATATAATTATCTGCGCAATCTGTATTTGCTGATAAAGAAGTGTCCAAATACACCAAGGTCGCACGGAGAAGAGATTCTACAGTTCTGCACTAGTATCTAAAATCAAACTGATGTAAATATCTTCTTAGCTTCATGCCCTTGATTTCTGACTGAGGGAAACATATAACAAATATATGTATTTGCTGATCAATCTAAAGATATATTAACCTCCAAGTCAGTATCGGTCAAAATAGTTTCGTTCTGTGTTGTGGCGTTTGGGTGGTCAAGGCAGTCGAATCGTATCCTAAGATGCAGCGGCTTCACAAAGACGAGCTCCTTGCTTTGGTAGGCCAAGAATCTTTATTCCTTCTAAACTCCTTTCCTCTGTACCTTGTTCTCTACTCAGCTTCAAATATAGAACCAGAGAAACAACAATCTGAAATGAGATATGGAAAATATTTCGTCAGTAACTGCAAAGCACTTTAGGTAAATAGAGCATAGTATATAAGGATTTTAGAGAGGAGATGGTCCTCGACAAGGGGGAATGGAAGATGAGGATTCATAATGGTACAACATTTTGGTATAAATTCTCTCATGCTATTGTTGTACAGCATAAGCTTAAAGTTGTTGTGAAGCATACCATAAAATCTTTATGGTAAGACTACAAGTAATTCCAGTTGGTACAAGCCCTTATGAGGGAAAATGAGGGGATAAAAATACACATCTTTGGGCTTTCCTTCAATCCTAAAACTCTTCCTCCTGTGTCTAATTAGTAATAGTAAGTTCAAACACATCAGTGTAGGATATCCAACAAACTACTCCATCAAAATTATAATATACTGACGGACAGGAGTAAATCGATAAAAGTTAAGAAAACTACCAAGTTACAGTAATAAATGGTTATCACCATTTTTTGTTTAATTTTGTAGCCTTCTTATTATTCATCCAGACACGAGTCCAAATAAGACAAATATTTATCCAACAAACAGAGAAGGAAGCTCTCCAAAATTTTCCAGCACCATAACATTAACACAGCAAGCCTTATTATTCATCCAGACACGAGTCCAAATAAGACAAATATTTACCTTGCTTAATTCCACTCTCTCTAAAGCTTTCAGGAGCTCCATCGACCATTGTATAACATGTTAGCTAACATTAGGCACAAGACCAAGCATAATAAAAGTAAACTTAAAAGTAACAATAGTGTAAAAGAGAGAAATTTACACCACAGCAGATAACATCAGCAGCTTTAGAACTCAATATTAGACTTAAATTGAAGAAAAAAGTCTGCAATTGGTGTTTAAAAAAACTTAAATTGATGCATTTAAAAAACTTAAAACTAAAAAAAAAACAAGCCTTAAATAGATGAGGTCTATTTTTCTCTCCACCTGAAAGTAGAAAAGAATTGGCACTGGTTAGTTCTTCAAAGGATGTTTCCAAGCTAATTATTGGGTCTAGGTAAACAGAAGCAATATGATTGTTCCATATTTTTGTAGTGAAATATTATCTTTTCTGAAGAGGAGATTTTTATCACATGCCCACTACTTTGCTCTTAACTTGACACATTGGCTAGATTGTTCATGCATGTAGTATCAAAGCAATGATATTAATTTTCAACTTGTTAATATCTTCAGTTTGTGACACTTTGACATAAGGATTTGTATATACTAGATAGATTAAGTTGGAAAGAATAGATAAGATCACTTTCATTATACTATAATACAAGCAAAACAGTAGTTAAATGTCTTTATGGTAAATGAGAACAATACATTCTTGAGGAGAACACAAACCAAATGACAACAAATACAGGGTCATGGTAAAAATAAAAGGACAACAAAAGTATAAAAAAAAAGTGAATATGAAGGAACACAAAACTATACCTATGTGCCTGTGATATCCATTGCAAGGCCAATATTCGCCTCATATAAACCCTCTCGGACAATTCATCGAACACCTCACCTCCATTCTCATGCTCAGGAAATCTCACTCTTGTACCTCTCCTCCCACACCTGACAGCCCCGTTCTCCTCATTCCCATTCAACTGCTTCTCTTTACGGATCATCGGGTCGCTACTCTGCATAAAAATAGAACCACTACAACTATAAAAAACCAACCCCTAGAACAAAAATCCACCAAAACAAAGATCGAAATCTAGACCTGGATGGAGTCCAGCTGGGAGAGGTGGTCCATGGAGATTTGGGAGGCCTTGTTTGAAGGGTTAGGCTTAGACTAACCTATCATGCAAACAAAGAAGCAAATAATGCCCCTCTGTAGATGAACTGAAATAAATCGCTTCAAACAAGAGTCTGTTGTTGGCATTTCCACTCCTCCAAAGGAATAGCATCTTAGCACTATGATTACAACAACAATAACAAAAGAAAGCCTTTATCCCGTTCTTTTGGGCCGGCAAGTTGAATCCTTTTCTTCTATTTCGCACCGTTAAGGGACATGTCTACCTCTAGGATTGTACGTGTCGGGGTCGGGGAGCATTCCTTTTGCTAGATTGATATTGGGTTTTGGTAACCACTGGTCTCGTGCTTTGAATGATACGTACCCTTCTCAACTAGCCAGTAGAGTGCAAGGAAGGACACACTCAATCCAGTGTGAAGAGTATCAGAAGTCTGTAAGGAATACTGATGATTTGGGAGCTATCCCTTGGAACCTGCAACCTATAATAATATGAAGATATCAGAGTATCCGGGTATCAGACCCAACTGCTCAACTGACAGAGTACAATTAGCTCTCTAACTATCATTCCCAGTCAGGCTCTTACCATCTGGATCAGTTAGCACCAACTTGTAACAACCTGCAAATAGAATGCAGGGAATTAGTACTCTATAAATAGAGAATACTAGATGAGAGAGAGGCATGGATAATGTATGAATTTACTTAGCTTCTTAGTTTTAGTTTATTTCTTCCTTTTAGCATTGTATTCCAATTCCTTGTAATCAATTTTCAAGAAGTCAATAAAGAAGTTTACTGTTCTTCCCCAATTCTTGCTGCTATAGAGTTGATCTTGGATTCCTATGATTCGATCCTCTCCAATCCATGGCCAAATTGGAAGGGGGGAACCTATCAATTGGTATCAGAGCTTCTTCCTCGAGAGAATAGCTCGAGCAACCGGAGTTACTGGCAGGGATCACCGGAGGATCGCCGGAGCGCCACCAAAGAGCGTATGAAGGGTCTCGAAGGTATGAATTTCCATGTAGGATGCAGTCATGGGTATACTGGGATAGATTACCAAGGAATACAAAGTCTAAGGCAAAGTCCTCCTTCACAAATTGGAAACAAGGACTTGGATAGCACTCTGATGCAGGAAATATCTGTTGACAACACTGTTGGCAAATGGTAATGGGTTTCTCCTCAAGTAGGTCCAGAAATGTTGGTGGAAACAATTAACTACATGAGCTCGTTAGAGGCTGGCACATCACCAGATCTGATGTCTGTCATCCTATGTTAGGTGTTGCCCTTATGGCAAGTGAGGATGCTAGTGATGGTATAAGCTTATCTTCAGGAAAAACAAAGCTGGTAATGGCTATCTCAACTCAGTTTAATAGTAATACTGATGCTGGAAACAAAGTTGTTTTTGGGGAGGCGCCCGGCTCAGTTACTGTAGTTGTAGGTGAACAACTGCCACCAAAAGAAGGTAACAGTTCAGAGGAGCAGTCTTTATCACCAAAGCTTGCATGGGTGTCCTGTGATGATTTCCAGAAATGGCAATGCATATCGGTTGAACTTGCAAATGCCATAGAAGACACAAACTGCAAATGGATTTGTAAGGACCGCACGATCAAGGCATTTGCTGATTGCTCAATACCATAAGAGAAGACAAATGCAGAGGTTAATGCAGAGCTAGGGATATCTGACGAGGATGTAGAGGCAGAAAGGTCAGTAGCGATCAACCAGGAAAGAGACCATATGTAAACAGAAACTCTATTGAAAGTTATAGATTAGTTCTTTGAGGAAATTACTATAAATTTGTTTAATAAAGACAAATTGACTATTGAAGTTGAAGAGAGTCATGTTCGTAGAAAGAACGTTTCTTCTCCTACAACAATGTCAACACCAAAGGCATATATGCTAGCTAGTCAGACAATAGAACTTTATGCAGAGATGATAAAACTTCATTGTATTGAAGCCTACAAGTATTCATGCCATCAAGAGAGTGTGTTAGAAGAACCGGTGGTAACCATATGAGATCCAGGGATCAACATTATTCCTTTCTTGACCTTTGGACAAGGTCAATTTTAGGAAGGGTAGTTGATACGTACCCTTCTCAACTAGCCAGTAGAGTGCAAGGAAGGACACACTCAATCCAGTGTGAAGAGTATCAGAAGTCTGTAAGGAATACTGATGATTTGGGAGCTATCCCTTGGAACCTGCAACCCATAATACGAAGATATCAGAGTATCCGGGTATCAGACCCAACTGCACAACTGACAGAGTATAATTAGCTCTCTAACTGTCATTCCCAGTCAGGCTCTTGCCATCTGGATCAGTTAGCACCAACTTGTAACCACCTGCAAATAGAATGCAGGGAATTAGTACTCTATAAATAGAGAATACTAGATGAGAGAGAGGCATGGATAATGTATGAATTTACTTAGCTTCTTAGTTTTAGTTTTCTTCTTCCTTTTAGCATTGTATTCCAATTCCTTGTAATCAATTTTCAAGAAGTCAATAAAGAAGTTTAATGTTCTTCCCCAATTCTTGCTGCTATAGAGTTGATCTTGGATTCCTATGATTCGATCCTCTCCAATCCATGGCCAAATTGGAAGGGGGAACCTATCATTGAACATATCGGTAATTCGACACCACATATCACAAATTTGCAAACAACAATCTAGTGCTGGTTCGTAACAAATATATCTAGCAGCAAAAATTGAGTCAAAAATGTTATTTTACCGATGGTGGGGGAGAGGTCTTCGAAGGAGTCGAAAGTGAATTTGAGGAGAAGGCTGCTCTTCCCGACGCCCGAGTCGCCAATCATCAGCAGCTTGAACAAGTAATCAAAATCCGGCTAGCTCGACGACGAATCCATCCTGCTTTCCTCTCAGCCTCCACAAAACCCTAACGAGAAAAACTTACACAAAAAATCCCCAAAAAAATCAAATAGAGAAGAGTTCGCGAATCCTTACTTGAGCAGTAGAATTGATCGAGAGGAGGAAGGAAAAAAGTTCTTCTTTTAGGGTTTTTGTTTTTTAATTGGGAGTGGAGAAGAGGATTCGTCGGATGAGGTACAAAAGCTTTTAATTAAAGAAAAAGGAAAAGAAGAGAGAAAGAGATATGGAGAAAGACAGTGGGTTTGGAGTGTTCGGAGAGGGACCTGCGGGCGAGGGTGGCGGCAGAAGTGGGTTTGTATGGTGTTTGATAGGTGGGTTTATTTGGTGGTGGTGGTGGTGGAAATGGAGTTGAGGTTTGAGTAGGAGGAGATGGTGATTGTAGTTCGGCGGAGGAGGGATTGGAGGAGGGAGAGGTTGGGAGGAGTAGTAGGGTTTGGAGTTGATCAGTCGAAGAGTAACCGCTAAATTTTGGGAGGAAACAAAAAATATTGGAAATATTTGGAGGGATCAAATATCCAGAATTGAAAATTTTGCTGCTACTGATAGTCCAGCGACGAAAATTTAAGTAGCTGGATACTCAATATTTAGAAATTCAAAACATCGACTAATTACTGACGGAAAATAATCAGTCGCTATTAAAATTATTAGATAGCTCCGAAGTTTTAGCGACAAAAAATCGACATTCAGTGAATTGGATTACGAATTCATAGATTTTCAGTCGCTGGTCTAGCGACTAACTACTGTCAGTCGCTAGGTTGGTCGCTGATTTGCCATATTTTTGTAGTGACTCTTAGCCAAGCCAGTACATGTTCTGTTTAATCTTGAGTTTGGTATTGAAGAGTTGTATCGGAGGCTGTATTCAGAAAATGTTCTAATTTTCTAATTGCTTTCTGGAGTCGATCGTGCGCTCGTCACCAAGCACGGTGTTGTGAAGTCGGTCATGCACTTGTCGCCAAGTACGGTGTTGTAAGAGTTGTAAGCGCTCAGCTAATGCTTGTGCCATAGTAGATTAACAACAAGCAAGAGTACTCGCGACTGGACTAGTCCTCTTAGAGGGAAACCAGTATACATCGTGGTGTTCACTGAGTTTGAATTCTTGACTCTTACTTTACGGCATTTTATTTACCGTCTTTTATCTGCCATAATATATAACTGCTTAATATTTTTAATTGGTGATTATTTTTTGCTGCACAAACACACACTCTATTCACCCCCCCTCTAGAGGTGCTCAACAGTCCTACAATTGGTATCAGAGCTAGGACTCTATTTTTTGGCTTAACATCCTTAGAGTAGATCCTTATTATCAATTGTTAACCTCTGATTCCAACTACCTGCAATTGGTATCACAACATGTGCTTGTTATATAGATATTACTGCTCATACCAATTGTAACCGCAATTGTTATATCAGAGCAGGTTATATTCATATATAACACTCTAGAGTATTTGCATATGACGGCCGTGAAATCAATATTCACAGGTGAAGGGCAGTCCACAAATAGACCTCCACTATTTGATAGAATGAACTATACTTCTTAGAAGACACATATAAGCTTCTACCTGAAGTCTCTAGATTTATGGTTAATTATTTACAATGGCTACAAAAAGCCTACTATCACCTCTATTCTTACTTCCTCAATTATTAACAAGCCTTATTATAGTTACATAGAGGAAGAGAAGAAGTTAGCTAGCCTTGATGCAAAAGCAAAGCATGTTTTCTATTGTGCTGCAGACTTCAATGTATTCAATCTCTTACTACTTGCACAACATCTCATAAAATTTGGAAACTTCTTGAACCTACTTATGAGTGCAGGTACGAAAGCAGTGCTAGCGACTCTAGAGAGGAGGATAGTCTTTATAATGATGCAAATGTGTGCATGATGGCATCGAGATTTAAGGTTCAACACAACCCTATATATGAAGAAGAGCTTGTATGTGACAAATAAAAGAAGATAGGCCACATCAAAGAAGATTGTAGTACTACCAGAAAGGAGAGTCACTATGAACGATCAAACAAAAGAAGGTCGTCATCTCACAAGTACTCTACCACGAGCATATGGTGTGAAAGCGAAGCAAGCGATTTCGAAGAAGAAGAGAGACCTCGTCAAGCTACAAATATATGCTTAATGGCATTATCCAACGAGATATAAGACAACTCTGTTCTTGAAAATAATAAATTCTCTTATAATGATTTGTCTAATGCTTTCAGTGATCTATTGAAACAACACAAGAAAGTATTAGATAAGTATAAGCAAGCTAGAAAGGATATTCTCTGCTATAATCTTGAGAACAAAAAGCTTACTTGCTTATTGAATGATGCTAGAAACACTTCTACTTCTGATAATTCTACTGAGATTTCCACACTTAAGTTTAGATTGCATGAGACACTTGAATGCATTGAGAAAAGCACTCAAGAAAATGTTAAACTTAAGGAGGAATTAGAATCAGAAAAGAAAAAAATATTCTATTGCTTCATATCGAATTGATTCTCTTTCTGCTAAATATGATGAGATCTGTGCTAACTCTAAAAAGTTAGAGATTAGACTGGAAAAGCAGGTAGTACAACCTGTGACTCAGTCTAACACAAGGCACGTGACACATCACAAAGTCACACACGACAGATCTTTTAAAAAGGAAGCAAACAAAGTTAAAGCTTCATGTAACCATGCATTCTATTACAAGTATCCATGCACATCATATCACACCACTGTACATTCTCATACTGCTATACATAGGACTAATGTTAATACTTTCTGTCATTATTGCGGTATGAATGGACACATTTCTAATCATTGTCAGATTAGAAAGCTAGTTGATATGAACTTGTGCAAATGGATTTCCAAAGCTAACAAATATGGATCCAAGTACTGGATACCAAAGTCTTCACCTAATATTTTAGGTGGAGCTACTTATGATGAACCATAGAACCATGGAGCATGTTGGTGATTACAAAGTTACAACGGTCATCTTCCACACAATTGCACCAACATATGTGTGGTCAATAGAACCACTTTGGTAACTTGCTTCTTAAATAGTTTTTAATATCTAGCATGTTCTTATTGATGTCTTTCTATTAGCTCTCATTGATATCTTTTAATTGTTTATCATTTATGTAAGTTATAATCCTAGCATGACTAGTTGTTTAGCTTAAATAATTATTTCACACTATATAGTCTTTTACTCATTTTTTATTTATGTGACATGTCATATTTATCTATGTATGCCCTTTAATCTTAGTATTTATCTATGAAGCATGCATACCACTCTAGTCCATAGGAGCTAGAGTTAATGTGTTTTTGACTCTATGTCTTTAATATTTTTGAAATGCCACTTCTTATCGATTTGTCTTTAACATGTCATATTTACTTTAATCGGTATTTTGTGAGTATTTATGTTTAGCACAAGTCTCTTTTTACTCGAAAAATATATACATATATTTTTATGTTAACCTTGTGCTTACATAATATATTTATTATTAATTCTTATATCTTATTTTGAGTAACTGCTTATGAATCAATTACATCTTTGCCCAATAAATCATATTTTATACATGTTCTTGATCTTGTGATAATTTTTCAAGGTTTATTAAGGATACATGAGTACTTCATATATTGTCATTTATATATTTCTCATATATTTTATTGATATATACTTTTGTATAAATATCTTTATGGGGGAATATTGAGTTTAGCTCAAGTTCTATATTATTTTGAAAAGTATTTAATTATACTTGTTATCTTCAAACTTATGCTTACCTCATACTTTAGCTATTGATTTCTTTGAACAAATTTGTGTTCTTTTCTTTATTAGCTTCTTCTTCAAAGCCTCTCTTAAATGACATTTTTCTTGGCTTTTTGGTTGACATTTTGGATAAATGACTCGTATTTGAATTATTTCATGTATATATATATATATATATATATATATATATATTAATATATATATATATATATATATATATATATATATATATATATATATATATATATATATATATATATATATATATATTTAGTAGTCTCCTAATTTTCGATATTTATTTGGTTTATATCTTTAAGTTGGGATTTTGAGAAGAAATATTTATTAATGTCTTGCTCATGATTATTTGTGAGTATTCTTTTAAGATCGTTTGTTTTATCTTGATATGTTTATTGGTGCACACTTATACTATATGTTTATCTCTATAGTGCACTATGAAAACTTTTTGAAAACTAGTTTTTAGTATCTTAATCTTGTTGATCATTCCTTGTTCATTCTTTAGGGATTTACTTATCTTATATTTAGGAATTATGGATTTCGATGCTGATTGATGATGCTGTATATACTCTTTTAAATCTAAGTTCTTAAAAGTAGAAATCATTTTGGGTACAAGCCGAAAGGGTTCTTCTGTCATACAGGTGTAAATAGCCTGAAGCGACATGGTGTACTAGTCTTCGGACTACCGCTAGCTCAGAATCGGCCCTTACAGCTAACCCAAAGTGATCAATACTTTATAGACTTAAGATTTATTAAGGTCTACCTGCAATAATTATGTAGTTCTGGATCCAAGGCACTGAACCCAATCCCCTAGATTCCAGAATACATCAGCATATCTAGGCCATATATTTTGATTTATAAATGCTTTATATTGTTATCCAATGATTTTGTAGCACAAATAAGGATACAAGTAATGGATACATCTTATGCTTATAGCTACAAATGATTTGATTCTTTTGTTGTTGTTTGAGATCTTTCAATTTCAGTAGATGCACTTATTTTTGTATTCTATAAAATGATCTACAATCTTGGATTGATCTCAACTCTAAGCAAAGAGATGGATTTCATCTTTAGATTTGGACTTTCATTTTGATGGATAATATTATCTTTTTATATTTTTCACAAAAGGTCACATGTGTTGATCTAACTTTTCTATTGTGAGATTTTATTGCATAGATCAAGTTATGTCATCTTTTGACTTATATGATTATTCATTGTATTTTAGTTTATATATGCTAAATTGAAATATCTTTTGATTGTTTCATTATAAGTGTTCATTTAATGCATATTATCTCTTTTGTCTAAAAGATGATTGTTTTTCGTATTCATGATATTTTTTAAGATTTTATTATTCTCTTCTTATTCAAGTTACTAACTGCCTACAACAGTAATTCTTTGTTAGGGAGAAGTCAGTTTAATTTCTCTCTCTCTCAAAGCGTTTCTTTTCTTTAAGCCTACGGTTGATACCGTACTAAGGTTTTAAAAGGGAAGAAATGAACCTTGATAAGAAGAACTAATATTTTGATGAATTAGTTTCCTACTTCTGGAATTTAAATTTGTTATTAATTTTTGATATAGCCATGAAAATGGGGAGCAGTTAATTGTTTCAAATCAGTTATTCCCATAACATGCCATATATCTCGAATACTATTTATTCTGGACATTTATCTAGTATTGTTTTTATTTACTTAAAATGGGCTATGGATCTTTTATTAAAGCTATTTTCGTGATACAAAAGTTTTGAATCATCAGTTGTGAGTCTGAGGACTAAACAGACGCATTCAAACATTCACTAGGACAACCTTTTTTAGTGAATTCCGTATTTCAAATGTCTTCTATTTTTTTTTAATATGTCCGTTACTCAAATACCATTATTAAGGCAATTTTCAAAAATTCTTTATTGTCTTGAAATTATTTTTATTAATGTAGACATATTTTGTTTGTTTATTGTTAAGCATTTATTTATTGGATATTTCTTTTACTTGCCTAAAGATGATATTTGTTTCAAGTTTGGAACTTTTTATGCATTTGATCAAACGAAAGAAAGATGCATATCTTTAATATTCCTCGGATCTTATGATTATTTATTTTATCTATTTTTTTCATATAAATTATTTTTGAACTAGATACGCATATTTTAAGGGGGAGCAAATCAATTATTTTAATTTATTTACACTCTTAATATGTGGTATACCTAGTTTAATCATGGACCCACTGTCTATTTTTTTAATTCTTATCGATTGTGTTCATGATATTTTTATGAGAGCATATATAATTATTATTATTTCTGCTTGATTCTCTCATTTTATGAGTTTTTTTAAAATTATCTTGCCAAATATATTTAGTTTTGATGATTCCTTGAGTTCAAATTGATTTGACTTTTCTTATTGAGATTTTATTTCAAAGTTCATGATTATCTTATTTAGACTGAACATACTTTGCGGGGGAGCATTCAAGTCGACTGAATTTCTCCTTCTCAAGTATTTTGTCTCCATTACCTTCTTGTTTATCTAATGAATATTCAAATATCATGTTAAGGTAATTGATTGAGTTCAAATGCATGAACTTTCGTATAGATTTTGTATAGATTCTACTATATCTGCTTTGATTTCTCTTCAATGATTATATTCTTTATAGAAGTGATTCACTATTTTGTATGGGCAAAGCGTGAATCAAATTATTTTTATCACTGTTAAAAGTCTTATTATATCTTCTAAATATTCTATATTTGGTATTTTATATTGTTGTACTAGATCTGTGAATTTTTTTCTCTCATGGATTATTTATGACCAATGATTGATTTCTACTATATTGGTTTCCTTCAAAACTATAGTTATATTCTTTCTTAGACTGTGTTTTGAATGGTTTGTTTCCAATTTCTACCCTGATCGTTCTTCATGATTATTTCTGCCTTCCTTCTTTGATGATTGATTTCATTTTACAGCTTATTATGGTGGAGCTTATTTTTTGATCATGTCAAAGGGGGAGAAATAAGTTTAAGTTAGCAAAGAATTTTTTAGTAATGTGTTTATTAGTGATATATGCATCTATTGTATCTATCTTTAACTTAACCGATTTGCCATAATCAAAAAAGGGGAGATTGTTAGCCTAATGATTATATCATATTTTTGAATATGCTAATCAATTAAGTTTAACTAGTGATGTCACTAATATTTATGTAATCACTTTCATGTTACTACTAAAACTTAGCATTGTCCTATAAACTTAAATAGTCTATATCATATTGTTATGCTTGTATCATACTGCATCATATTATTTTGTTTCGTCTAACATGTACTTGAAGACAAGCAGTAAGCATGATCAAACTAGGACATATGCAACGAAGAATTATTGATGGGCCAAAATGGCATAATACAAGAAGATTTCTCTGAACTGCCTAATGACCTATGAATCGAGGGTTCCACTGCCCGGTCAGCGGATGGGGGTCGAGGGGGCAGCGCCCCCCGTTGGGGTTCGGGAGCAAAGCCCCCGAAAGGTATTCAGATTTCTCGATCTGTTTATCTTTGGACGATTGTCGTCAAAAAAAAATGAATCTGCTCAAATGTCAGGAGAAAAACGTCATCAAATGGGCTATTAGTTTTCATATTTATTATGTATTTTTCCTTTTATTGAGTATATGAAAAATGTGAGATCGATCGGATCGGTACTGGTTAGGTTTTTCTCAGTCCACAAACAAAAATAAGCCTGCATATGTATCCCAAAAATCTACAATTGCAAAAAGCCCAAAGCCTAAGCAAATTTGGCCCATTCCTTATTGTTCTGACCTAGCAGAACTCTGACCGAGTTCGGTCCAAGTTCGGCCCGAGTTCGGTCTGGGTAAATTCGAAATACAGTTCCCACCAAATCTGCATCCAACGTTCGTATGCAAAATTCTAGCATCCGAACTCTGCCCGAGTTCGGTCCCCCCAAAACACTATAAATAGAGTTGAGATTACCATTCATTTCAATCATCCAATTTTCAGCTCTTCTCTTCTCTTTTCTGTTCTGAGCTTTTTACTTTCATATATAAGCCTTTACACTCTTAGCCAAGCTAGTACATGTTCTGTTTAATCTATAGTTTGGTATTGAAGAGTTGTATCGGAGGCTGTACTCAGAAAACATTCTAGTTTTTGAATTGCCTTCTGGAGGCGGTCATGCGCTCGTCACTAAGCACGGTGTTGTGAAGTCGGTCGTACACTTGTCGCCAAGCACGGTATTATAAGAGTTGCAAGCGCTCAGTTAAAGCTTGTGCCATAGTGGATTAACAGCGAGCAAGAGTACTCGCTACTGGACAAGTCCTCTTAGAGGAAAACTAGTATACATCGTGGTATTCACTGAGTTTAAATTTTTAACTCTTACTTTACCCCATTTTATTTACCGTCTTTTATCTGCCATAATATATAACTGCTTAATATTTTTAATTGGTGATTATTTTTCGCTGCACACGCACACAGTCTATTCACCCCCCCTCTAGAGGTGCTCAACGGTCCTACAAATTTGCCTCAACCAGTTATATGTTTCATATGCTAATTTGCCTCGATCAGTTATATGTTGGTTGTATATGATGTGCTATTTTCTTTTACCCGTTCCTCATGGCTACATGAGTATCTATAGTGTAGGTGGTAGCAATAATCCTCAAATTGTATATGTTAGTAAATAGAACTTGTGATAATCCTATCTAGTTAACTAGTAGTAAGCCATAGGAATGTTTGGATGTGCTCTGTTGCATGTCTTGTCTTTATGCTTGCAATTTAGTTCTATTTTCAGTGCGTGGTTAAAGTGCTAAGTTCTGCTCTAGTAACGGTCTGCAACCATAGTCCTTGTTTGGTTTAAGGGTTATAGTCCTGCTCCAGAGTAGTTTTGATGTCCTCTGACCGCTCGCCGTCCTTTTATGCTCTCTAGTCATTCTTCTAAGTCTATCATTTTGGTTCTATTGTATTGTTACTTTTCGAGATGCATGCATTGGTACCACACAAGTCTCGACCTGTACTTATTATTTTATCGCATTTCTGTATTTGTTGTGGTTATGAGTTTGGTCCTTCACCTTGGGCTTCCTTTGTGGTACTTGTTGCTTGGGGTTCTGATCTTACTGGTTTTGTATGGCTAGGTTCCCCAATTGGCCCAAGGATCTACCTTGACCTTCCCCGGATGGCTCGTACTAGTAGGGTTGTGGCTCGGATTGGCGAGTGGGTTATCTTTGTTTCCCACGGCATGTTGTACTTTTATTTTATGATGTATTAGCCAAGGACATGTTATAAGTCCTTGTATCTAGGTTTTGTTCCCTTCATCCTAGACGGCGTGGTTGTATATTCTGGACCACTGCTAGTTGTACATTTACATACTTTTGTATATTCAGTTGATGTATCTTTTTATTATGTCACCTTTTACGATTATGTATGCATTTGTGTTTGGGATGCCTTATCCATTGCATATATGATTTATTCTTTACTGCTTCTTGTGTTGATTGGATTGAGATATAATTTGTTTGACTGTAGGAGTCGTCAGTGACATGCTAGAGTCCTAAAATTTGTCTTCTAGATAGCCGTGTTCATCGTACGATGTTTTTATATCTTATATATTTTTATATCTTATATAGGATAGTTGGCCATGTCCGTCTTCGTATTTTCCCAGTACTCTCGAAGCGGGGCATGACAGTAGGACAGCCGGGCGGGGTGGGGGTTGTTCGGTGGGATAAAGGAATAGTTTTGTCCATTTTTATTTTGGGTATCAGGTTGAAATTATTTAATAGTTGATGGTATAATGTTGTCAAGTAAAAAAAAATTAGGGTATCAAGTTGAAAAATGAAATCACTACATGAAAAATGGCTTTCATGATGGTTTATCCTCGTCATGTAAGGGTTATCGGTTGTGGATCCGTCAAGTAGGCCACAGTCAAGAAAAGCCTTCACTTTTCTTTACGGTTTTTGTAAGGATTTTTCTTGACGGTTATTAACCATAATCTAAAATATTTTTCTTGACCGTTTTTAGCCGTCAAAAAAACAGTTTAAAAAATCATCAAGGTAGTTGAAAACTTTTCTTGACTCTGGCCTAGATGACGGGAATTAACAGTTAAGAAAACTATTTTTAGGTAAAAAAACTGTCAAGAAAATTATTTATTCACGGTTAAAAACCTTCATGAAAAGCTATTTTTGATACAGAATTTAGTTAATTGTTAACGTTTTATAACCGTCAAAAAAGCTAAAATTTGTATATCCAAAATTCTATTTATGATTATATATTATGAATCGAACACACACATAATATCAATAATCCAGAAGATATTCGTATATCAAATAACTATAAAACCTAATTTTTATATTCATAAACTGTACTATTCATACACCACAAACTTCTAACACATGTCCAACCAAAAACATTCAGTACATGTCCAACCACAAATATATCCAACCAAAGTATGTAGTTTTCATAAATCTTAAACATCCAAAACCGATATTTATACAAGTAAAACCAAAATATGTAGCAAACCCGGCCGGAGCACATCCTTCCCATATTGACAGCATCTTTATTTTTTATGTAGTTCCTGAGAGTACAAGAGAAATATATTTAATCATTTATGTGCACTTGTTTATATAAACGGATAACTAAGAACAAAATAAAATGACCATAAGGCCTACAAGTCAACACAGTAAACAAAGACGAAATATGTATGCTAAATAGAATTTTTGTTGTGATGTTTATTAAATTATTTTTAGCTTGATAGTATGAATATTGTTTTGTACTTTTATTTTAGGACAAATCATATGAGCTCATAAAAAGGAGTCAAAATATTTTTGTTGTTGGTTAACATGGGTCTTCTTCCTAGATAATGATATTGTCATTGAGAATTCTAAAAAGCATAGACTCTCTAAAAACAACATCATGATTCCTATTGATGTCTCTTCCACAGAATAAGAATTCATTAATTGTTGCGGATATACTTTCACTACAAGAAAAATACCTTATTATAACGCTTGAAAAGAAGCTATTATAACGGTACATATAAAAGTGTTAGAGAATTTGACCAACAACACATAATATGATAGTTTTGAAAGAGTTTTTGGCCTATTATAACGATTTATAGCGTTAAGCGTTATATATTGTTCACACATATGTAACGTTGTACACGCAAATGTTATAAAAAGTGGTAAAAAATTAGAACATCTGCTCGAACGTTCGCTCAAACTCGACCCCAAATCAAAACCGTCACTCTTTTTTTTTCCTCTCTCTTCCATTTTCCTTCTCATCTCCTCCTCTCCTCTTTCCCTCTCCATTTCTCCTTCTTCTTACATATTCTTCAGGTCCATGACTTGATATGCTCTCCATTTCTCTCTTATTACAAATTCTTCGGATCCAAGTACTCGAGATAGAGGCAAGATCGAAGACGTACAATAAGGGGTTAGGGTTTCTATGGATCGAGATGGCGGATGCACTTTACGACGAGAACGAGTAGATGGTGAAGGTCAACGAGTACATCCAGGGATTGAAGCCGAGGCAGTGGTAAGATCTTGATTGTTTTGTTGACTTTCTTGTTGTTATCAGAGATTGAAGAGTATTGGTTGATGTTGTGATTTGAAACCTAGGAAATCGATTTAGTACTAGGAGGAGATAACTACAAGGAGTGCGGGGGCAAGGATATCACTATGCCTAGGAAGCTGATTTGGTACTGGAAGAAGATGAGGGCAAGAAGCAGCATGCGGTCGTTGTTGGTACTTTTCTTCTATATATGTACTCCAATCTTGGTTTTCTCTTTCATGCTCACACTCTGTTCGACACGATGCCTGAAAGAAATTCGGAAAACTGAAACTGATTAAGTAATAATCAGACTTGAGTATGATGAACAAGGTATTAATTTAATCTGCCTACTTCTAGTTATTTTCATCTATCATATTTTCATTTCCTTTGTAAACCTTGTTCCGCGTTCTTGTGAAATTATGGTAGGGAACTTATATTTTTAACGTAGTCCTATTAGACTTTATTCGGTTATTGTGAAAAGATTTCAGGTCTCTTATACTATTTTGTAAAAAATGGTCAATGGAGGGAGAGTAAGCAATTGGGCATGTATCAGTTTTACAAGAAATATTCAAGAGAGTATTGCACATACTTCTCACTGATGCTTTTATAAATCAAACATAATGACAAAACTACACAAATCACATTAAATAAAAAGAAAGGAACTTCGGAAAGATGATTCTTAAGAGAATTCAGTGATCTCATAGTAAGTGTATGGGTTTTTTTCAAAATTAAGGCTGCTTAAATTTCTTTTTCTTATTCAGCTTTGTGGTTCTAGTAAGTTAAGATCAGAACTACACAACCTATTTTCCCTTTCCCCTACTTTGTGACCAACCAAACACAACCTAAAACCATTATATAATTTCTAAAATCAAGTAGTCGTGCCATTTTTGAATTTTTTGATGGCAATTACTACATCTGCCTCACTTGCCCTATAACATAGTGATACCTGCTGTAAACAGAGTTCGTGCTTCATGTTCTGGACATCAACACAAACATTAATTTCATCTTTTTTTTCATTTGTCTGTTCAGCTATATATGTTTATTATCCAACTCCTAATCTCCAATATTATGTATGTTTGTGCCAACTAAATCTTTTGTTTCCATATTTGTTTTCTGCTCTACTTGCTTCTACGTGTGGTTTTTTTTTGGAGGAAGAACTTAAAATTTTAAGGAGGTGATTTATGATTGGAATTATATTAAGATGCTACTTTTGGCTAGAAATTACAATGTTGATCCCTGTTGAAGATTTGAATATGGGGAAAATGATTTGGTGCTTCCTAGTGTATTTGGAATGTCCGATTCTATACGGACACGGATACAGACAACTATTTCTGGACTGTTCCTGCTTCAAAGATGGCTTGATATTTGTCTTTGCTAATGAATTGCTAGAGTTTGGTTATCATTTTTTATTCAGATTCATTTACATGTTTTTTGATTCCTTGTTTATGAGTTAATTGTTGTTTCACTTATATGTTTGTAGATTTATGATACTTTTGAATGTGACTTATAGCCACACTTTTTGATCATATTTGGACGATTCGTCCAGTGCTAGTTTGTACTTACGGTGAATGGTGTACATATATGTTATAAACATTTCCTTTGTATATGTACAAAGGTGGAATGTATTCCTCATCTTACCATTGCGTACATTTTACCGTACTTCGTCTTGATTCGAGAGGTACTAGTGCGCTTACTTAAGAACATATTTGGTCTTAAAACAAGAATATGTCTTCTGGGCAACTTACAAGGAAATTAAATTGTGTTTGGGTCTCATGTCTTCTTTTTTTTGCTAATCTACCTCCTCAACAACTTAATGTTTATGAATTTGTTTGTCAATTTTTGCCATTTTCATGGTATTAATATCATCTCTTTAAGCTATTAGGATAATATTTTACTGCATGCGTCTTCGAAGTTTCGTTATGTCTTTGAAATGAGAGGAACGAGGGAACTATTGGAAGTTAGTAATCTGTTTGGTTCAGATTCTTGATCAAAATGGTTGTTTTGTTATATGTCTTTGATATTAATATGGTGTTTTGAAACTTTTTTTTAATATTTTGCTTGTCTTGTGATATTATCTTATTATACAGTCAGCGTTAGTGAAGTTGAGGCACTGTTCGAACTGTACAAGAGAATTAGCAGTTCTGTCATTGACGATAGGCTAATTAACAAGGTAAAGTTCATCTAGGTTTGACATATGTTGTTTGTTTTTTCTTCTTTTGTGTGGAATTTTATGGCATTGAATTTTCATGGTATTATCTCTTATGTAAGCTTCCTTCACTTCCTGGATCATTTCGAATATGGTATCAGTTTTTCGGGTCCTTTGACATTGCTATGGAATATGTGTTATTCCTTTTACCAGAATAAATAAAGGTGAAATAAGTCAGAAAGGGTTTGGATTGGTATTCATCTCATTAGCCCCACAAACCTATAAGACCTGTCATGATATCGGGCTTAGAATGCAAATAATAGGGTTCCTTGATAAATTTTATGGTATCTATCTTTCTGGTCCTTTGACATTGCTGTGGAATATGTAGTATTCCTTTTACCAGAAGAAATAAAGGTGAAATAAGTGAGAAAGTGTTTGGTTTGGTATTCTTCTCATTAGCCCCACAAACCTATATGACCTGCCATGCAATCGGGCTTAGAATGCAAACAATTTTTACAGAGTTAGGGGGTTCATTTACATAAAGAAAGTGGAGGGGCTCAGCTGCTGCTGACCATATATCAAAGCAGGCTTTCTTGTGGAAGGTTGAAAGCTAAAATTGCAAATTATGGTCATAGGAAAATATTTTGCAAAACTTCAACAAAGAATGTATAAGAACAATCCTAGTATATCCTGAGATTACTAGTGTTGAAGCGAGGTGTATATATACTTGCAGTATTTTCTTTGGTTGTTGTGGACTGATCAAATATTTATCTATTAATTTTGTCTTTCTTCTTGGTAATTGACTATCTACAAGAAGGTTGATATTAGTGTTTTTAATGTGCTTAGATGTGTGTATCTGCATCTGCATCCACATTCTTAAATGAATAACTTAGAGATTTGTGCCTTCAGCATTGGAGGTGGAGTCTAATTTGTCGTATATGGATGTACATGACCACGCTGGTTACGACGAAGGGTGGTTGAATATGGCTTTTGATGCTGTGGGGCCTAGTTTCGATCCGAACAATCATGTTGCAACTTAGGAGGCATCGAATGCCGATGCTGCGAAGTTCATGGAGTTGCTGGAGAATGCAAGGACTCCTTTGTATCCTGGTTGTGAGGATCATTCACTGTTGGAGGTGATTACAAGACTGCTGAGCATCAAGTTCGATTTTAACATGTCTCAAGAATGCTACAACCAAATCATTAAGTTGATTATAGAGATCTTGCCAGAAGGTGCAAAGTTACCTACAGACTTCTACCGGTCTAAGAGGATGGTGAGATCTCTTTGGATGAGATATAAAAAAATCGATGCATGTCGTAATGGGTGCATGTTGCACTACAAAGACGACAAGGATGAAGACGCATACAGATTTTGTGGTGCTGATCACTACAAGACAACAAGTTTAAGTAAAACTCCTGGTACAAGGAAGCCTACCGACTCGATGCACTACTTGCCGTTGATACCGCGGTTGCAGAGGTTGTTTATGGTGAAGGAGACTGCAGAAAACATGAGTTGGCACAGACGAGAACAAATCGAAGGAGTGTTGGATCACCCATCTGATGGAGAAGTATGTAAGCACTTTGATCGAGAGTATCCAAATTTTGCTTCGGATCCGTATAATGTCAGATTGGGTCTCTCCTCCGACGGTTTTACCCCATTCGGACTTTCGGGGGTCCCAGTATTCGTGTTGGCCTGTGATCGTCACTCCGTACAATCTACCGACTTGGATGTGCATAAAGACTCTGTATATATTTTCTATCGTTTTTATCTCGGGTCCGAACAATCCGAAGAGGAACATCGATGTGTATTTACAACCATTGATAGATGAATTGAATCAGCTGTGGGAAGTAGGTGCCAGCACCTATGATGTTTCTAGAAAGTAGAATTTTTAGATGAGGGCCGCACTGATATGGACCATCAACGACTTTCCATTCTATGGAATGTTATCTGGATGGAGCACTCATGGTCGTCTTTTATGTCTGTATTGCATGGACCGCACGAAGGCTTTTCGTTTGAAATACGGAGGAAAACCATGCTTCTTCGATTGTCATCGATAGTTCCTGCCGGAGGACCATCTGTTCCGGAGGAACAAGAATGCTTTTCGCGCCGGCGTTGTGGAAAAGGCCAATCCACCGCCAAGGTGGACTGGAGACACGATATGGGAGGAGGTTAAGGATTTTCTAAGTGCTATCGAAGACTCTACAAAGGGATACAAGTGTGATGAATTTGGCCGCACTCATAATTGGACGAAAAAAAGTATATTCTGGGACTTGCCATATTGGAGCACCAATCCAATCAGACATAACCTTGATGTCATGCATATCGAGAAGAATGTGTTTGACAACATAATTAATACTGTGATGGACGTAAAGGGAAAGACAAAAGACAATTCCAAGGCAAGGTTGGACTTGGAAGATATATGCAGACGTCCTGCATTGCATTTGATAAAGGAAGGCAATGGAAAGTATAAGCAGCCTAAGGCAATTTTCTTACTAGACATGGAGGATAAAGGAAGACTTTGTAGGTGGATTCAGGGCCAAAAATTTTCTGACGGATGTTTGCAAAAACAAAAGTTGATCTTTATTTCAACAAACTTTGTAAAAGATTACAAGAATTCTGGGAAAGTACAACTATAGGAATCCGATCTAGATGACGATCGCTTTATCCCTTGGACGATGTGAACTTTGAAAATGATAGCCTCGAAAGTTGAAGGCAATAGCCTCTGAAAAATACAGCAGCACTTGGGCACTTGGGCAAGAACTCTTGAACTCTCTGATTTTTCTGAACTTTTTATGTCTGATCCCCCCTAGGAAGGACTTGAAACTCTATTTATAGAGTTCTGGAAATAACTACTTTTTAGTTATTCTGGACTGCGTAAGATGGATTGCGCTGCATTGGACCGCAGACATCAGACCGCGTTGGCAGTTGCTTGATCGTAGGCCAACTGTATTGGACACATGGCATTATTTGATTAAAATACGTATGATCGTGTACAGACGGTTATCACGTAAAGAGTCATTGATGGCATGAAGGCCACGTATACTTTATCGGTTGTATTGATGGAGTGCGCCACCTGAATTGCGCTGGCTTCGGATTGCGCTAGGATGGACCGTGCTGGGCTGGATTGCGCTACAGGCAGATTGCGCTGCATGTACAGCTGTCCTCGAGCGCTGTGCTGCACGATAAACGAACAGTTTCCTCGTTCTCCATGCTGTCAGCTGTCAGAAGATCTGATTCTGTGTCAGGTAATAATGACGAAGCCACGTCAGCTTGCGCACTTGGATGAGTGCACAGTTCAGCCTGCACAATCGAGAATGTGCGCAATCTGTCTCCTGTGCAATTCAATTGAAGAATGCATTTCTTGATTTTCATGACTTTGTTGATGGGTGCAACTTGATTTTTTAGGACCTACAAGACCCCCTTCAAAGTTTTCGAAGTTTGAAGATAGTCAAAGCTTCGAAATACTTTGAATTTTGATTTGAAAATCAAGTTGCGCATATGATGACCTATCTGCGCAATCGGAGGAATTAGCTCCTGTTTATTCGGCACAATCTGAGGAGTCTGTTCATTCTCGAAAACTATAAATAGTTCTCTTTCTCTTCTGTTTATTCTTTACTTGCTTCTAATCATCTGAGAGAAAATTCCTCGAGCTTATTCCAACTCTTCTTCTTCCCCGTCGATCTTCATGGCTCCGAAGCGCTCCGCCGCCGAGAAAGGCAAGGCCCCCGCCGAGTCTTCGGCTCGTGCTGCGTCGCGCCCTTCTCGACACGAAGTTGCGCATCCCGCATTTCAAGGTAATAAACCTGATCGAAAGATCCTTTTTAGGGTTCTTCGACACTGTTGATCCTTCGAACCTGTCTCTTTTTAGAGATTTGGTCATACTGCGCCGCCCTATTTAGGGTTTCGGTTGCACAAACCCAATAGTTTTCATTTTTATGAAGACTATTTTCTTGCGCAATCGGTTAGAACGTGCTGGAAAAAGTCAGCGCAGTCTGCTGATTTGCGCAAGGCTGTCCAACGCAAACTGATGCTTTGCACAATATATTCAGCGCAATCTGATGGCTTGCGCAAATGGATGAGTTGGCACCACTGGATAGTTTGCGCATAGAAGCTATTGTTGCGCAATCTGACGCTTGCGCAATCTGATGCTTGCGCAATCTGATGCTTGTGCAATCTGACGCTTGCGCAATCTGATGCTTGCACAATCTGCTAATTTTTGGACAGAATCTTTGATTTCACTTGTACTGAATTCTGTTTTTTCTGTTTGATGCAGTTAACATCAGAGAGGATCCTGAGTATGAAATATTCACAGGGACCCTTGCTGAGCCGAAATTTAAAGAAGATTTATCCCATGTGCTCTTTCCACAATATGCTCTGCCATCCTCCCGCCAAGCTATCTTGGTTGCTCAGGACAATGAGACTTTGTTAAGTCTGATGAATGGACAGCCCTTGCAGTCTGCTGATGCCATTACCCACAAGAAACCCATGTTCTTATTTGGCGAAGCCATTGACAAGAGTTCTCAACCAAGGCCCCGTATTGAGCAGAGACTCTTCCAAAGAAAGGAGAAACTAGTCCTGTTACCGGACATTGCTAGATGCCTCCCTCTGGCCCGCTATGCCCATACAAGCCATCCCAGGAGGATGGACTGGGACATTACTCCCCTCCAGCATGCAAGGACAGGAAAGATTTGTGTCAAGAAAGGACTAAACAACAGAGACATGTTCTATAGCTCTTCTGAGCGACATAGCACTTTACTCAGAGGGTTGAAGCCAGGTTGTATCCCTCCAGAGAACTCTTCTTTGTCGCTGCCGGTGAGGACACCAATTTTTGCTAATGAGTATGCAAAGGCTGAGGGCAGATACCCGGATCAGGACATCCGGCTGACCGGTCTGGTGAACCCAGAGAACAAGAGGTGAAACTGCATAGCCAACTGGATATTGGCTCAGTTTGAAGACAAACTTAAAGAGATCGAGCTTTATCATGCGGTATATGCTACCGTGTATGGCTTCCACCCAAACCCTCATCTGTTTCTGGCCTTGGCAGAGAGGTATAATTATAGGACAGGGACATTCATGACGCCCTGCGGGGAGATTGGATTAGCCCTCCATGAGATGAAGTACATTTCGTGCCTACCAATGGAAGACTTCCCTTATGAGGAGTATGTTCCCACAAACGACGAGTTAGATAGACTACGTCGGGAAAATGCAGAGATGGTGGCAGTCTTCGACGAACTATTGTGCCATTACAACATATGCTCCCTGTACTATAAGAGCGGCTCTTCCGGCACCTGTTATTCATCGATGTGGTTGCCGTATCTTTTTCTTAATCATATCATTAAAAAAAAGACTAAGGATCATGACACATGCAACCCGACTTTCTTCCAATCCCTCAGCCACAGTGAAGTAATAAGACTGATGGAAGAGAATAAGAAAATGGATATCAGAGTTAATGATGAACACCAATACCCTCCGCTCAAGACCGGAAATTTTGTTGAAAGCTTTATAAGAATGGGCTACAGGTCCATGTCAAGAGAAGCCCAGCTGGCGGGATTCCTGACATACTGGCTCCGTCGATTCGTCATACCCGGAGCAAGCGCCATGGACCGCTTCCACCGCGGCGTACTTTTTGCTGCTGTCCGGTTAGTCTTCGGCTACCAGATGGATTTTCTATCAGCGATGACCTGTAGAATAAATGCAGGTCTTCATCTGTATTTTGATTCCATGATCGAATGGAAGGGTGAGAAGGGGAACTTCCCTCGACTGGAGTTGCCTTACACCTATCTATTCGGATGGTTGCTTCTGCACCATCCGTCTTTGATGAACCCCGTCATGGGAGCAGTCGGTGGTAGCTTTCTTCGGAGATTCTCCCGGAGCAAGTGGGTGTACATTAGTCTGAAGGACTACAGACGTGCCCTGAACCTTGGGAAGGGATGGAATTTTTACTGCTTTGCCCCTCCAGCTGGTTATGAATTCATGGCAACAAATCTGGTTGACCTTGGGAGGCAACCGTTAGGTCAAGCAGCTTTTGACTGGCTGAGGACGATCAGGCCGTCCCACTTGGTATATAGATTTGAAGAGGAGTGTTATCTGGAACCATATCTGACAAGTCGCTTCGCTCGTCAATTTGGTTACGACCAGTTCCATGTAGGCAACGCTATAACTTGCCTACAAGGAAAGGGGTATTTGATTGATGGTGCCAGAGCATGGGCCTACTACAACGCTCGAGACACAAGGACAGTGTTCTCGATGCCAAACAAGAATGATAATGGCCCTAGAATGTTATATACATATTCACTATTTTATAAAGATGCAAATACTTTCGCCGAGAATTTCAATCTGGTGGATAGCTTCACGACGGCGACGCATCTGAAGAAGGGAGCCACTGCTATACTAGCTCCAAATAATGACGAGCAACATGAACCGGTGGATGATCCATTAGAAGCCTCAAGGGAAGCAAACTTCCCTGAGGAAGTCAATCAACCATTGAGAATTTCTCTGAAAGTTGTTAAGTCTCCGGCCCGGGAGAGAAAAAGAAGGATTGACGAACCTTCTTCTCTAGCTGCAAAGAAGAAACTTAATTTGGATCAATCAGAAAAGGTTACTACTATATCACAATCTCGGCAGCTGGCCGAGTCAATCCAACGAGAAGAGGCAACCACGCCGACTTCTATTCCAAAGCCAGTTGATGTAGTAGATGTGGAGAGCCCAGAAAGGCCTCTTCATAGAAAGAAGCTGGCTATTAGAAAAAGGAAGAAGGCGATCCTATCCTCGATGGTGGTGAACGCTACCGCTGGAATTACTATGTCATCTCCTATTCCTGTCTATGAGCCTAGTCCAGAACAGCGAGAGGAGACTGAGCAGAGAGAGGAAGCTGAACAGAGAGAGGAGGCTGCAGATCCTAGAGAAGATGAAGCTTTACGATCTCCTTCACCAGCGGTAGAAACGACTCAGCTTCCTGCTACGCCAGGAACACTTCGCGAAGAGGAGGATCGTCTAATGATTGATGCATTAAATGATTGCGACTTCGGTCTGCAAGATGATATTGATAATGTCGTTGCAGCTGTCAGCGAGGAAGCTCTTGAGGATAATGAAAGTGAGGAGAGTACATCATCAGAGGCTGTTGATGATACACAGAATCCTGAAGAGGACATGGTAGTCCATATATCTCCCCAAGCCGCTGATGACACCCTGGATCCTGAAAAGGATGCTGAGGTGCAGGTATCTTCAGAAAAGATTGCAGATGAGGAAGTAGCCCTGGAGGAAACTCCTACTGTTGATCCCAAAGGTATTAATTGAAATTATTAATCTTTTTTTCATAGATTAATAGCTAACATCTCTATCTTTGATTCATGCAGAAATCGAATCTTCTCCAGCTCCTCCAGTGTGCACGAATATAGTGCCTGTAACGACGATAGCTAGCAGCAGTCGTCATTTGTCAGGTGGTTCCGAGGCCGGAAGTAGCCAGGCAGTAATGTCTGAGGCTACTTCTGCTAGATTGGAATCTGTACCAACAAATGAAAGGCTTGTTGCTGGGGCAAGTCATAGTAAGATTGCCTTTGATCTTTTGATCCTTTTCAAACAAAATGATAAAGTTTATCTGTTTTTGCAGAGGAACAACCGGGAGGAGCAACCAGCTCTACTTTAGCTCCATTATTTAAAGAGCCCTCTGTCCAAGTGGTTGAACGTCCTGCTGCTTCATCATCAACGGGAGTAGCTGCTACTCCTGGTGCTTTGGCTACTAATCAATTTGTCATTAACTCCTTCACCAACTTCTTCTTTGATTCGTTGGGACCTTTAATAAATAGGGTAATGGAGAAGAAAGAGGCTGATTTCTCCACAGTTAGAGGTCCAACCTCTTTCTTGGTTAATGCCATCTGCAATCAAGGCGACGAGGCTCAGGCTACTTTTCTTGATCATATATTAGATGAGCTGGAGACCTCAGTTAAGAGCTACAAAGAGCTAAATAAGGGGGAGGTAGAGCCTCTGGTGCAAGCTGAATTTGAACGGATGTCTCAAGAGGCCGCGGTTGAGAAAGTTAATTTCCAAGTTCTCTTGGATACTTTTACTGCCAAGTCCGCTGAGTACAACTCCAAGGTGGAAACAGTGGCATCTGTTGCTGAAGAGAAAGAAAGGAGAGTTGCTGAATTGCAAGCGGAAATTGCCCGTCTTCAGAAAGAGCTGGAAGATGAGGCTACTCAACACCAGGCTGTAATTCAACAACTTGGTGTTCTGACTCGAGAAAGAGATGAATATGCTGCAGCTCATCAAGCTGAAGTCACTCGCAGACTAATAACCCTGCCAACCTTCGATGATAAATCTGGGATGGAAGAAGCTATGAAGCGAGTGATGGAATCTCGTGAGGAGCGACTGCAAATTTTGAAGCAGCAGATGACCAACTTGATGGCACCGCCGGCTGAATAGAAAGATCTTTTGTATCTTCTTGTTTTTTCATGATATGTATCTTTGTAATGTCTTTCATCTTTGATCAATAAAAAGACATTTTTTGTGGCTCTATTATTTATTGCATATCTTATTCAGATATAAATAATAGCGATAGAAAATATATTCAGAGGTACAAGACATGATATATTTCTTGATATTGGAAAATAATCATATTCAATTATATCTGCTCAGAGGTAATATGAACGTGGCAAATATAATTTATCGAATATCATTACTTCAATAGACAACTTAATCAAAGATGACAAGTTGCTGATATGAATAAAATGAATCGTCGGGACGAACGAATGGACCGTCAGATGAGTGATTATGATGAACGGGCGAACCTTCGGATGATGAACGGGTAAACCGTCAGATAATATGGAATGAACGGGTGAACCGTATGAACAGACGAACCGTCAAATAAATGATTATGATGAACGGGTGAACCATCAAAGGGATGGAATGAACGGGTGAACCGTTAGATGAACGGACGAACCGTTGGATGAGTGTGATGAACGGATGAACCGTCGGATGAATGTGATGAACGGGTGAACCGTCGGATGAATGTGTCACTTCATAGTCTGATGACTCTCTGTCTATAAATAGAACAAAAAATCAAATGAAATGGTCACTTTCACTTTTCAACATAAAAAATGTCATCTGGAGATGCATCCAAGAAAGTTGAGATTGCCCCGAAGGTTGAAGAACTCCCAGAAGAACACTCAGCCGAACCCAACCAGCCAAAGCAGATAGAAGCGGGCGAAGGTTCATCTACACCCAAGCCACCAAGGGACATCCTGGACTTCCTGCTTGAACCCGTGTCAACGAAAGAAGAAGAGGCCATAAGGACAGCTGCTTGCAAGTTCCTGGTGGGTTCGAGCAAGGATGTTCTCAGCTCTTTTGCCGACTTTGTCTTTGATAAGGACGGTAGTGGCCCGCGTCCCAAAGTTGAGAAGGATGATAGTGACCTTCCTTGATATTATGTACTATAATTCAAGATGAAATAAAATTGAATTTTATTTATGAACTTGTCTGATGATTACAAGCAATGTTTTTTTACATTTATACATAATATTTCTTGAGGAATTTGCCATTGATAGGCATCATTGCAACTCGACCGTCTAGTTCTGTGAGTTAATAGGCTCCATTTGAGAAGACTTTGCTCACGATATATGGTCCTTCCTATTTTGCGTCAAATTTGCCTTTGCTCGAGTGAGTCATAGTCATAGGACGTCTGACTGTTAGAACAAGCTCTCCTTTCTGAAAGGCTCTGACTTTAACTTTGCGGTTGAAAGTCTTCGAGATGCGGGCTTGGCATAACTCAATATGTTGTTGAGCCATTAACCGCTTCTCATCGAGCGCTTCTAATTCTTGAAGTCGGAGAAGGTCGTTGTTCTCTGTAGTGAGTTCGTTGGCGATAGCAATCCTCAAAGATGGAATTTGAAGTTCCAGGGGTAGAACTGCTTCACAGCCGTACACCAAAGAAAAGGCTGTACAACCTGTAGGGTTGCGGACCGTAGTACAGTAGGCCCAAAGATATTCCCTAAGCTTTTCACTCTAGTTTCGTTTGTTAGTGGATACAAACTTCTTGAGGAGCTTGATGATAGTCTTGTTAAAAGCTTCAGCTAAGCCATTAGCAGCAGGATTGTAGGCTGTCGAAGCGACATTGTCAATCCTGTGATCGTCACAGAACCTTGTGAACTTTTGGCTGATGAACTGTGGTCCATTGTCATGTATGATCCTTCGAGGTACACCAAATCTGTAGATGACATGGTGTTTGACGAAGTTGATGACGCTACTAGTCTTGACTTCAGCCAAAGGTATAGCTTCAGCCCACTTAGAGAAGTAGTCGGTTATTGCCAGGATGAACCGATATCCTCTAGAAGAAGGAGGATTGATGGGACCGATGATGTCCATGCCCTAAGCTTCAAAAGGCCAGGAAGCGGCAGTCGGATGAAGAAATTCTGACGGTTGATGAATGAAATCTGCGTGGATTTGACAGGCTCGACATTTTCTTGCATATTCGATGGCATCAGATACCATAGAGGGCCAATAGTAACCCATACGTCGTATGCGATCCTGTAGCTTAGGACCGGGTTGATGTGCTCCGCAGATACCGTCGTGAGCTTCACGCAATACTTGCTTCGCTTCATCACCGGCAAGACAGCGCAGAAGAAGACCGTCATAAGTCCGCCGATAGAGAGTCTTGGTAGTCTGATTATAGTAGAATAATAGAGATCGTCGACGAACACTCGTAGCCTCCTTGGGATCTTCAGGGAGTATGTCATGAACTACAAAGTCAATGAAGGAAGTTCTCCAATCTTCATTAATAACATTGGCTTCAGTGAAGTTACTGAACTCAATATTACGATTGTTTTTGACGCAGAATAATTCCCGATTAGAAATAACCACCACCTGTTGTCTTTTGATAGGGATGGCTAGGACTGCTGCAAGATTAGCCAAAGCATCTGCCTCAGTATTGCAAGCTCGACATACATATTCGATAAAAAAGACTTTGAATGATGTATCCATGTTGATTGCTGCTTCAAAGTAAGGCACTAAATCTTGATGGCAAACTTTATAAATCCCTCTAACTTGATTAACAACCAGCTTGGAGTCACCATAGACTTCAAGATACTCGACGTCTAGTTGTTTATAGCTAGCTGAAGGCCGATTAGTAGAGCATTGTACTCTGCTACATTGTTGGAACAAGGCTCATCTAGGGAGTAAGCTCTTTGGATAGCTGATCCATCTGGATAAATGAGAACAACCCCAACTCCTGCGACAATGGCACCATTGGGTCCAATCCTGGATGCACCATCAAAGAATAGACGCCAAGTAGGAAAATCTTCGGAGATTGTATTAGATTCTAATGTCTCATCTGGAATTTCATCATAGAGTTTGGACGTCTCTGGAACAGGATGAGCTGCTAAGAAATCCGCCAGCGCTTGACCTTTGACAGACTTTTGAGGGACATATACCATGTCATATTGGGCTAGCAGAATGGCCCATGTAACCAGTCGGGAATTGAGTGTACTAGGCTTCTTCATTAGTTCCCGAAGAGGATTGACTCGGGATATGACATGAATAGTTTGGCCAATGATGTAATGCCTTGTCTTTTGAACAGCAAACATGAGAGTTAGGCATTCTTTTTCAACCGGACTATAACGGTATTCAGCACCAATCATAGTACGACTGAGGTAGTAGATGGCTTGTTCATGGCCTTCTTTGTTCTATTGGGCAAGTAAATCACCCAATGAATGATCCATAGCACGGACATATATTAAGAATGGTATGCCGGAGATTGGTGGCACTAAGACTGGTGGATTCATGAGATACCGCTTTATGTCATCAAATGCTCGTTGACATTCTTCGGTCCAAATGAAAGATACACCCTTCTTCATTAGCTGAGTAAATGGTCTGCAGCGTCCAGACAGATTCGAAATGAATCTCCTGATGTACGCAAGTCGACCTTAGAATCCTCGTAGCTCTTTTAGGTTGCGTGGAGGACGCATCTCTTGAATGGCTTTGATCTTCTCGGAATCCACGTGTATACCCTTAGAGGTAATAACGAAGCCGAGAAATTTGCCACTAGAGACACCCAAGAATGACTTGGTGGGATTCATTTTGAGTTGATGTTGACGCATGAGATTGAAGATTGTTCTCAAATCTTGGACGTGGTCTTCCTTTAGACGACTTTTGACAGCAATATCGTCGACGTAGTATTCGACAGTCTTGCACAGATGATCTCGAAAGATGGTACTCATAGCTCGTTGATATGTTGCACCAGCGTTCTTGAGACCAAATGGCATGACAGTATAGCAATAAACTCCGCGAGGAGTGCGGAAAGAAGTATGTTTTTCATCTTCAGGATTCATCCGAATCTGATTATATCCGGAGAATCCGTCCATGAAGGATATTCTGTCGAACCCACAGGTGTTGTCAATCATGACGTCCGTGATAGGAAGGGGAAATTCATCTTTTGGACATGCTTCATTAAGATCCCGAAAGTCGATGCAGACTCAAACTTTGCCGATTTTCTTTAGAACTGGGACGACATTGGCTACCCAATCAGGATGTTGTTCTTCTCGGATAAATCCACAAGCAATGAGCTTCTTGACTTCATCGTCGATTGCGTCCATCATTTCTGGCTTGAAACGCCGTTGTTGTTGTTTGACCGGTTTTGCATTCGGCAAAATATTCAATTTGTGAGTAGCAACTTTGGGATCTAGTCCTGGCATGTCTTCATAACTCCAGGCAAAGACGTCAATATATTCTCGAATAAGAAGAATTAATTCTTGTTTATCTGCCTCTGGGAGGTTCTTGCAGATGAATATTAGACGAGGTGACCCGCACTCTCCTACATCAATTTAAACTAATTGATCTTCGGTAGGAGGTTCCCTTTGTTTGAATCGGAGTTCCCATTGGGTATTCATTCGTTGAGCCCAAGGATCTGTTTCAGAACTTTCTTCAACATCCTCGTCATAGCCTTCTGGAAGTTCGACGAAGACCATGTTAGAAGATACAGTCAATCGATGAACTTGACCAATGCTGGTGTCAGAATCCTATGATCTAGAATCAGAAGAGTTAGAGTGCTCCTCACTATCGGATTCAGAACATGCTGGGGATAATACTGGAGGAGAAGCATATCTAAGACCTCTTTTGGTCCTGCTGTAATACATCTCTGACTTTCCTTTCGAAACAGTTGTACGGATAGGAGTTCTTCTACCTTTACCGTAGTTGAGGCCATTCTTGATGTCGTAACCCATCTTTCGGATGATGTCTTTTGATTGTTGACTGTAACGACAGAGTTGAAGATGCCCCGTATCGTTACTTTTGCTATCATCCGTATAGCTGAATTGTTGCTCCGGTCTTTTACTAAAAAATATTGGACTCTCGCCTTTCTTTCGAGCAGGAACAATACGATATGAGTCATTTGGATTTTCAAATGAGACTTCTGTTTGAAGAGACTGCACAACTCCCATTGTTAATGACTGATAGCTATCTAACATATCCAAATAGCACTTAGCATGATAAATAACATCAGTATACTAGAAAGTAGATGCTTTTTCATTAATTTGTACATCTGTATTTACAGTAGGACCTTTAGCCTTAGCAGGCTTGGTCAGATTAATTACAAGAGGGGGAGAAGAAGAACGTGGAGGAGGATTGGCCTTGTTACGACGGAGGTCGATAACAAGCGGCTTAGAGGAGGTGAGCTCCCTTTTATCCTTGTTATGAGTTAAATCGATAACAAGTGGCTCAGAAGAGGTGAGCTGCCTTTTTTCCTTGTTACGACGTAAGTCTATAACAAGTGGCTCAGAAGAGGTGAGCTTCCTTTGATCATGGCCATCATCAGCTGGTTGCTTCTGGACTGGCAAGTGAATAGCCAGTGGTTTGGAAGACTGAGGACGAGAAACACGTCCTTTAACAGGAATGATAAGGGTATCATTAGGCACTGCTTCTTGTTCTTCTTCAGTGTCCAGAGACAGCACTACCTTCATGAATTCATCTTTGTACATACGGGCATTATTGCAGTATGCTTCGATGCCTTTGAAAGGATAGAGATCAGCAGCCTCCTTTTGTACCTCTCCATTGTCATCAACATATTTAAAACATTGATTGAGAGTCGAAGGAACAATGTTATGCTCATGTAAGAATGGTCTTCCCAACAAAGCATTGTAAGAACACCCATGGTTGTCAATGATGTAGAAGGTCACCTTTGTGCGAAGATTGCCTATTTGGAGTTTTAGGCGAATCTTGCCCAGAGGTTCACTCCTTCCCTAATTGAATCCAAGGATGGTGGTAATTGTACTGGAATGACTATGCACTGGAATCTTTAGCGCATCCAATACTGTCTTCGGCATGATACTGAGGGCAGACCCTGGGTCTATCAGAATACGATCGACTTTCATCGAGTCGACATATCCTGTATAGTAGAGAGGACGGTCGTGCCTATTGTCTTCCATTAGCATATCATCTTGTGTGAAAGTTATGTTTGGAATTAACTCTAACACACTATGACAATGAAGGCAAGAGACTGGCTCTGCTTTCGGCTTCTTCAGAAGTGCTAGACAAGTTTCTGCCTGCATGAGAGCCTCACTCAGAGTTTTCCGAGTCTCTTTGGAGAGGCACAAGAGTTCGAAGATTGACAGCCGGGCTGGTGTATTGGCTAGTTGAGCCAAGATGTCGAAGTTGTAAGGCTTTTCAAGTCCAGAAGGAGATGACTTCTTTAAAGGTTGTCGAAACGGACTTGTTGTTTGCCTTTGTCAGCTACCACCGGCTTGGGAAGAATAGGTACTACAACTGGGGAGGATGCAGAAGGAATGTCTTCAGTAGACGCCGGTTGCACTGGAACGGGCTCAGAAGAAGAAGCAGCAGGATTCTCCTGAGCTTCGGGATAATCCTTTAGATAGGCTTTCCCTGATCTGGTACCCAGTAGAATTTCTTTGTCAATTATGGGATCAAAAGTCACCATATTGCAAGTCTTCGTTTTACCCTTGGAGCGATCTTTCTTCTTGGAGGAAGAGGGAAGTTCGAACTCTGAGGCAAGATCCGGATGGATCCACATAATTTTGCCATTGTCAAGAGACAAGGGAACAAGACCTGCACTTCGTGGAGGAGGGAGATTCTCAATCTCAAGAGTAGCTTTCGAGATAGGAATGACACCATATTGTACCATCTGGGGCGGGAAGTAACCGAATTGAACTGAGACCATGTTTGCGGTAACAGTCTTCTCGTCTTGTTGCAGAGTGACAACACCAGCGTTGACCAGCTCTTGAATTTTGCCTTTGAGCACATAACATGCTCGAGTGGGATGCCCAATGAACCTGTGATAAACACAGTACTTAGGATGATCAGTCTTACCGACTTTATCGTGCTTCTTGGGATCTGGGAGCTGGAGCTTATTGCTTTTGATCAAACAATCAAAGATGCTCGCGGTGTTATTCTAGTCAAAGGAATATTCTACTTTCGGACGAGGTTCCCTTGTTGGAGGTGCTGAAGGAGTAGAAGTGGACGTAGGTGGAGCTACGTTGACCGCCAAAGATTTTTTGTTCTTATTTGTCAAGTTAATATTCAAAGTTTTTTTCCCTTGTGGTTGTTCTGGCGATTGCCACCACCTGAGGTCTGGTGTTCATCCTGGTCGGGGTTAGACATTTGCACCCCTAGCTGTTTGAATTTGTCGGCACTAACTTCAGCTGCTTTAGCGTTGACAATGAAGGATGGCCAGTCTTGGAACTGAGTTGATCATGTCCACATGCTGATGATAGGCAAAAGATTTGCCTTGTAGGTGTCTATGGTGACAGCGGCCGGAGTTCCAGGAGGCATTTTCAAAGCTTTCCGGCGGAACCTTTCAATAAAACTTTCAGCAGTTTCATTGTGTCTTTGTTTGATTTTATTGAGGGCTGACATGGTCATGTCGTTGATTCCCTCATAAAATCGTTCCAAGAAGATTTATTTTAGACCAGAGAAGGAGGTGATACAACCATCGGGCAAGCTTCTGTACCAATCGTATGCTATGCCGGCTAAACAGCCAACGAATACCCTGGTAAGAAGAGCGTCATTTGGTTAAAGTTGGACAGTCATTACCTCGAAGCGGTTAATGAACTGACTGGGAGAAGTGCTGCCATCAAACAACGAGATTGTTAGGATTTTGTACTTAGGAGGAAATAGAACTTCCTTCCATTCAACTGGGTAAGGTTGCTTGATCCCCAACCTCTGCAAATTATCCTTCTCTTTGAAGGCCTCGAACTGAGTGCACAGGAGCTTGACAGCTTCATTGGCATCCTCCACTGATGTAGAGGGAGCAGGCTGAGTCACAGTGTTAGGGGGAGGAACAGCGTAGTAAGCACTACCCCCAGCACTTGACTTACTGGGTGTAGGTTGAACTTGTACAGGCGGTATTTGAGGAGCTGCTACCCCCAGCCATGTATTGACAGGCACCGACGATGCTATGATTTCAGGATTTGCAGGAGGTACGGTCGGTGGTACTGTATGTTGGGCCACTATGATAGAATGCATACTGGCGACCATTTCGGCCATGGTCTTCAACTTGTCTTCTAGCGCAGCTATTCTTTGTTCTTGACTAGCTGAACTAGAAGCATCTGGGTCTTCGGTGACAATATAATCTGTCACTTCTCTAGGTACAGTGGAGGACACTGTCTGTTCCGAGCTTTCGCTGTATGCATCGCAGTCGGAGAAAGAATCATCTCTTGACTGAGAAAGAGGGAAATAATCGGAAGGATCTTGAAGATTCCTTTGACCGATTGTGTCTTGGCATCGGGATCTGGTATGTTGGAATACTCCTTCAGAAGATTCTTGGTGTAGATCCAAATACCGTTGACTTGGCTTGTGAGGCTTGCCGTGTTTCAAGCACTTCCTACCCCCAGTGTCTCTGGAAGTCATGTTGACAGAAGCGTACAAAACTTTGTCTTCATCTTCTGACATAGGTTCAGAATTTGTAAAGTTCAAACGATCGAAGACAGATCGTCTTGTTGTCTGACAGCAACACTTGATGACCACTTTGTGATTACAATGGTGTCCAAGTGGTTGCACTGGAAGTGATGAGATGTTGTCCTATTTTTGTTTCAGGTGTTCTCGGAGATCAGGAACAGTAACGGGACGAGAAGAAGTCTGAAGGATGTGTTCTTTGACAACATTCGGAACATGGTTCCGGTTCTTCAAATGTATTGTCCCTTGAGTGTACGGGGAAGTATTCATTTCATTGGCATAGGTGTCAAGATTTTTGATCCTGGAAGTTTGCCTCTGATGCTGGTTGGTCTTCGGCATTGGCTATTTACGTTTCACCGAAGTTGGTCGATTGAGATAAGTTCTTAGATCAGCAAACTCACCCCCAGGGGTTTCTGTCTGAGACACCAGCAATTTTCCCTATTTAGATCGGGATATCTTGAGAGTTGGGAGATCTTGGAATTCTGCTACCGAAGTAGGCAGAATACCTCTTTGATCAGTACAAGTTCTTTTGACATGGAGAGAAGAATCCTTATCTGAAAGAGTTCTTGTACTGACTGGTGCAGAGGCACGTTCAGATTGATCTTCTACGGTAAAGATCGAGGAAGACAGAGATAAGACCGAAGGGCCTTTTCTTTTATTTTGTGAAGAAGGGTTAGCTAAATAGTGTTTCCCTCTGTTGTCTTCCAAGTCATGGGACGAGGAAGTTTGAGAAAAGACCAACGGGCCTTTTCCTTTGTTCTGGGGAGAAGGAGGAATAGCCAAAAGACTACCCCCAGTGGATTGCGCAGGAGCAACAGAGTGAAAAGGAGCAGAGCTTTTCTCCTTGCTGTGAGAAGAGGAGAGATTAGCCAAAGGGCCATCTCTTTTGGACTGCGCTGGCACAGCTTGCGCACTGGCTGATTGCGCATTAGGAGTTCTGACAGATGGCTTTTTGGTTCTGGCCACAGATACTGTGGTTTGCGCATCAGGAGTTCTGGCCCCAGAGTGCTTGGGATGCACTATGGTTGCTGGAGTAGTGGACTGCGCAGGCAGAGTTGCAGCCAACTGTGCCAAGGACAGAGGAGCCTTGTACTTTGATAGGGCAGCATAGGAAGTAGTTTGTGCACTGGCAACAGCAGACTGCGCATGAGCAGTTGAGGCAGATTGTGCAACAGTAGATTTTGCAACAATCTTGGCAGCAGAGACCTTAGACTACACAACAGTCTTGGTGACAGAATCAGCAGATTGCGCAGCAGTCTTGGAAGCAGACTATGCAACAGCAGAGGCAACAGACTGCGCAGTAGTCTTAGGGACCCACACTGGGCGCACTTTGCTCGTGGCAGAAGTTGTTGCAGTGCGAGGGGTGGTCTTGGAGTTGATCATGGCTTCATAGGCCGTCTGGTTGACCTTCACAACCAACGTCTTCTGCGTCTTTCCGATAGACGCAACGTCCCATTGAGTTGTCACTTCCTCATCGGAGGGGAAAGTCGTCCCCAGCAGAGTCGCCATTTTGTTTGCAAAAACAAAAGTTGATCTTTATTTCAACAAACTTTGTGAAAGATTACAAGAATTCTGGGAAAGTACAACTATAGGAATTCGATCTAGATGACGAGCGCTTTATCCCTTGGACGATGTGAACTTTGAAAACGATAACCTCGGAAGTTGAAGGCAATAGCCTCTGAAGAATGCAGCAACACTTGGGCACTTGGGCAAGAACTCCTGAACTCTCTGATTTTTTTGAACTTTTTATGTCTGATCCCCCCTAGGAAGGACTTGAAACTCTATTTATAGAGTTCTGGAAATAACTACTTTTTAGTTATTCTGGACTGCGCAAGATGGATTGTGCTGTATTGGACCGCGCAGACATCAGACTGCGCTGGCAGTTGCTTGATCGTAGCCAACTGTATTGGATACATGGCATTATTTGATTGAAATGCGCATGATCGTGTACAGACGGTTACCACGTAACGAGTCATTGATGGCATGAAGGTCACGTGTACTTTGTCGGTTGTATTGATGGAGTGTGCCACCTGAATTGCGCTGGCTTCGGATTGCGCTAGGATGGACCGCGCTGGGCTGGATTACGCTGCAGGCAGATTGCACAGCATGTACAGCTGTCCTCGAGCACTGTGCTGCACGATAAACGAACAGTTTCCTCGTTCTCCGTGCTATCAGCTGTCAGAAGATCTAATTCTCTGTCAGGTAATAATGACGAAGCCACGTCAGCTTGCGCACTTGGATGAGTGCCAAGTTCAGCCTGCGCAATCGAGAATGTGCACAATTTGTCTCCTGCGTAATTCAATTGAAGAATGCATTTCTTGATTTTCATGACTTTGTTGATGGGTGCAACTTGATTTTTTAGGACCTGCAATGGATACGTGTCAAATTTAAGAAGATGTGTCAACCCGAAGGAGAACAAACTAACGGGTATGAAGTGCCACGACTGTCACGTATTTATGGAGAGGTTAATTTCGATTGCATTTCGAGAATTATTACCGTCGGTCATTTGGAATATATTGACAGAGCTGAGCATATTCTTCAGATATCTTTGTTCTACTAAGTTTCTTGTCGATCGTCTAGAAAAGCAAGAGAAGGACATTGCAGTAACACTGTGCTAGCTTAAGAGGGTGTTCCCTCCTAGAGTTCTAGTGGTACCTACTGCTGAGGAGGTAGTGCTTCCTCCTGCTGCTGAGGGGGTAGTGGTACCTACTATAGCGATGAAGGTCAAGGAAGAACTTCCTCCTACTATTAAGAAGGAAGTGATTCCTAAAGCCGAGATAGCTGTGAAGGAGGAGGTGGCACCAGAGGGCAGTTGCACCGGGAGTTCCAATCATCCATCTTTTTTGGATATTGATCTTGCTAGCGTGCATCCTACTTATGTACGGTGGCTGAGGGAGTTCTATTTGCCCCATCATAGACGACAGTGGATATATATATGATATGATTTTTGACTGGATTTGTTTCCGATAGACTTATTTCTGGGTTAGATTTGGATGTTTTACAACTCTTGATGTTTTTTATTTTTCTAGACATAGTTATTATCTAGACTTGGATGTTTTTGGATGCTATTATCTAGACTTGGTTATTATATAGAAATTCAACGGATGGTTGCTTCGGGTCTATTTTTATATATTGTGATGTGTTAAATGCATGGTTATTATCTAGAAATTCAACGGAGGGTTGCTCCGGGTCTATTTTTATAAACTGTGATATGTTAAATGCATGTTTATTATCTTGTAGATATATATTTCTATCATGTATAGTAGGACGCAGAGGATCGTACCCCCATGGCGGTAGAGTATCCCGTAGAGATAGAGGTTCCACCAGTGGACATCGGAGTGGTGCTCCGTTAGTGGATGACGGTGCAGGTCCCTCGTCTCCTAGTACTCCAGTGTACCGGCCACTCAGATCTCAGTCTGCGTCGATGGTACATGGCGTTACTCCTGGGACGGATAGTTCCAGGCCTGATACTATCCCATCCAGCAGCGTTCCTCCTGCAGACGGCACTATGGAGACGGAGGAGCGGGTGGAGGAGGCTGCACCTACGCCGTCTTCATATGATCCGAGCGATCCCCCATGCGCCCCTCCGGACGAGACGAGGATGGAGATTTGGTCCAACGGGCCTACAAAGTAAGTAATTAGTTAACATTTATATATACTTAAATCTATATATTCATGAATTTAATTATCGTTTTGTAGATATCGTCTCCCGTCAGTTTAGAGGGCATTGGGGCTATTTTTGAGGTCCAATTACGGGGGCCCTTGGATCAACTACTCGGATGCCTCGGACGAACGGAAGGCATTCTGGTTTACCCACTTCAAGGTAACTAAAGTATTTTGCTTTTAGTATATATCATCTTTTATGCATATTATATAACTACCAAATTTAATTCTTGTAGAAAACATATTTTTATCCACTACACCGAGCAGAGATAATCGAGAAGGAATTTTCTACCGTTGTCGCCAAGTTGATCCCGATGCGATCGATGACCAGAAGGCTCGAGATCGCTCCGAAAAACCGATCCAATCTTGGATCACACCGGAGCAGTGGACTGCTATGAAGGCTTGATTCGGTGATCCTAGGTAGAAGGAACAGTCGAAGAAGGCGAAGACGGCTAGGACGAAGACAGAAAAGTGGTGTGGTGGCTTGATTCCCATGACGGAATATTTTTGTCGCCTGGTATGTGTTTTACTATAATATATTATTTTAATAAAAGTAGGAATAAAATTTTAATGACAAACATATTATTATAACAGATAAAGAGGGGTGAGAACCCCAACATGGTGACCATCTTCCTGGCCACCCATCGGAAGGACGGAAAGTTCATCGATGATCGGGACATGCAGAGCTATGTAAGTATTACTTTACGTGTCAATAAATTTAGTATAACTTAAGAAATCTGTAATATATATCCATAGATGTGAAACAAGGATAGTAGTAAATATTATGCTTATCGAGAAACGCACTGATCTATGAGGAGTATTGTAGGCTAGAGCATGAGATGTCTAGTGCATTTACGTAGGGAGGGGCTGGTACTTCTTCGCAGCCCCCTCGGGCTCGGACGTTGGACGAGCTCTAGATGACCGGCGTTGGTGGTCTTCAGAGGGGTACATACTACGGTAGGAGATCCTACGGTGCCTTTGTGACGACGCAGTCGTCCAAGGCCCCCTCTGCCAGTGTGCATTCCCCACACTCATCACAGGAGTCGGTCCGAGTGGAGGAACTCCGTCGCCAGCTTACTGAGCTCTGTGACGAGCTATCGCGGGGGATTGCAGAGCAGCCCTCTCAGCCGCAAACAGACGATGAGGCCATCACCATACGATTTGATATGCTCGAGCGCACTATTAGGAGATGGGCGAGAGGACGGATCGTGCCGTTCAGGCGGTGCAGGTGGGCGGATCTTGCCGTTCACGCGTTGCACGGGTCGTAGATGGCTATTGACGAGCAGGTTTCGGGGCTGGCGACTGTTATGGATTTCACCAACTCCAGACTGCTAGCCATTGAGCAGACACTTTCTGGTCGTGTGTCGGCATCCATACCGACTATAGCGGTTCCACCGCCTCCTCTTCCTTGTACTGATGAGTCGTCACCGGTGATGCTGACCCCGGTGCAATATTGGTTCATGATGTCCCTGATACCGGGACTGCCTACTTCTCCTTCTTCTCCTCCTCCTCCTGACCAGGCATAGTAGTTATTTAGTGGACTTATTCATTTGTTGTGTTGGTGACCCATTATTGGGTCTTTATGTATTTATTTTATACACTTACAATTTGTGTTATGTTTAGTTGAATATTATCAGACACACTTTTTATAGTCGTTTGGTAGTGGATTTGTATCCACCCGGCTATTGCATGTCTTTCTGATTGTTAGATTCTATTTATTTGATTATTGGTAGTTCTTTTTTATCATTTGTCTCTATATTTGTTTATCGGTGTTGAGTGTTCTACCGAAGGGGTCGACGAACACAGGAAATTCTACAAAGGGTTGCTCTGGGTCTATTATATGAAAACTGTCACTCTAAATGCAGGTACAATGATTTATAATGTAACTGTCATTTATATAAAAAGCATACATCATTCTTTTTTTTCTTCTTTTTTTTGTATTTAGCGACGCTCAACGACGCTTTGCGATGCAAGACAACCTCGCTAAGGTGTATCAGAACATCGCTAAACTGGGAATCAACATGTTGCTGAACGTCACAGAACGTCGCCAACATGCTGACTTGACCAATATTATAGGTCAACAACTTTAGCCACTCCACGTCGCTGTCTTCGTCGCTAAGTTCATATCAGCACGTCGCTATGCAAGTATCGTAACGTCGCTGGTTGTCGCCAAACGTCGCTAAAATGGTGACATGGCAAAACGAAATTGCCAGATTTCGAGTCGCTAAAATTTGCAAACAACGTCACTAACTGTTGAAAGTCAGCGACTATTAGCAACGAATTATTTTGTCATAGATTACAAACATTATGTCGGTAAACGTTGCTACTTGTAAAAAAACCTAGCGACGTTCTGTATTGCAGAAATATGTCGCTATAGCGACGAAAGGCGACGTTCTTCCTGTTAGCGACCATATTTTACGCGACATCGTCCAAATGTCGCTAAGTTCGTCGCAGATTTACTTTAGCGATGTTTTTTTTGATGTTTAACAATGTCTTCTGACGTCGCTAATGTTACATATTTTGTTAGTGATGTTTGACAGCAAGGGGCTTTAGTTAATCAGCTAATGCTAAGTTATGCTCGGGCAGGTAAGCAAATAGCAGTAGTTGCTTACAACAGTAAGCAGCAAGCAATTTTGCAAACCTTACAACAGCAAGGATTAGCAAAAGCTTAGTTGTTTCAGAGTAACAAGAACAGAGTGAGGTTAGAGGGAATGGGCAAGCAGTCCCCTTGTCTTGTCTTGCCTTGGTTTGGCTTAGCTTGGTTTGGCCATGGCAATTTAGCAAGAGTGCAGGGGGCTAATGCCTTCTGCTTTTGGCATCAGGACGTGTGCTTTGTGTAAGTAAAGTGATATGTGTGAGTGAATAGGTAATCAAGTGTAGTGTAGGGGCTTAGAGCATATAGGAGGATTTGAGTAAGTATGAGTGTTAAGTAGGTAAATCCTACATGTAGGTAATGTTCAGATAAGACAGTAATAAGGCATATTGGATATGGGTTATTGGTGAGGGTATACCTATAGTATTTGATACACCTAGTTAATATGAGAGAAGAATATATGTAGGGGCAGTTGATGTATGGATAGGTATTAGTGTATAGAGAGATAAGGATGAGAGGCTTGGCCATGATCCTAGTAGCAGAGGGTTTGGGGTCCTGTTGGGCCTGGTTGGGAAGTGCAGTGATCAGCAGGGGGCGTCCTTGAGTGCATGAAGCTCTACTAAGAGCAAGGGTGATGCATAGGCTGGTTATGGCATAGTTTTGTACAGGCCTATGTGCAACGGCCTACAGTAAGAGAGTTAGGGGCTTAGCCACTGCCCTGATCAGTGGTCTTGGCATGGTCACTACTATAGTAGGAAGTGAGGGGATTGAACCCTATTGTATCAGTTTGCTTTACAGCAGAGCAATGCAGGAGTGGCCTGCACTTTGGCAGACAGGGATGCAATATGCAAGTGCATTAGAAAATTAAGGGACCTGAGTGAATAGATATACATGTATCAGTTGGGGTGCTTTATGTATCAATTTACCTATGTCATACCTGTTAAATATGATATGATAGGCAGAGAGGTAATGAGGGGTTGCCCTATATGTGTATCAGTTCTATAGGAGGTTGAGTGTGGCATGTTGCCGGGCTTTGGGCAGGTAATTGGAATGTGGTAGTGTGGTGTCATGTGAGGGTAAAGAGAATAAAGGGTAATGTTAAGTGTATAGCAGTATTAGGGGTGCAAGTTAGGCCTTGGGCCATGGGTTCACTTATATGACTCATAGGTTTGTTCATAGGGTATAGTTGTATATGTATTGGTATACATGAATAAAAACATTAGCATATATATATATATAAGGGGATATGGTGTATACAAAGATAGGTAGAAAGGGTAAGTCCTAGATGTGAGTTACACTCATGGATTATAGTTTAGGTAATATGAAAAGGGTATATGGTATAGGGTAGAATATTACATGATACCAATGGGTATCCTAATTAGGTAAATACCTAGGGTTATGACCTAAAATAGACTATTGCACATCGTTAAGGCAAAGTAGCCCCCCAAACCTACCCTTGACCTAGTTTGACTAGTATTAACCTAATTTGACTTCCATGACCTAGAAAAGACCTAGAAGCATATAATTAATGCATTTAAATATACTGTTTACTCTAGAACAATAAATAACACTATATATCTCATATATAGGATTGTGTGACACTATTTTGGACATCGATCCACATTTACTGCTCAGGATTGCATGCGAGTACATTCTTTGATAGTTTTCATTTAACTGATGATTATTATGATTCAACTTCTAGTATAGTATTACCTGATTCTCTAACATGACATAGATTGGTATTTCTGGATTCATCTACTAGAGACACATGTATTATACTTATCTAGCCCTATTTCTGGAATCACTCACTAGAACTACCTACTGAAAATTCCTACGAGCATTACTTACAGTCTGGCTAGACTTGTACTGATTTGTTTATCGGGATATGGATTCACTTGTACTTGTCGAGACGGGAAAATACTCGAGTAGACATGTAAATATTTCTAATCATGCCGGAACCACCACTACTGGTCTAATCTGGAAAGATAGCCGTCGCACGCTTGCCAAGCGTGTGATATGCCATATTTACCCCTACCCGTTTACATGTCAAAAGCGGTATTTCAAAACACATTGGTTTAGTGCCTTCTACTGGATTTATATTATATTTACTAAACTCAAATTATACTGTCTGGACTCACATCACCTATGTTCTAGTTCAATTATCTCTATTTACAGTCTTTATAGCAATGTTCTTCTGATTCACCATATTTACTCTCGTTGTACTTTAGTTAGCTGTCATTCTATTTCATTTCCTGACTCACTCTTTCCATGATCATCAAGTATTACTTGCTATAACTATTTTATAGTCTTTGTTACTTAATTGGAATTGCTAGAGGAGATGTGCTCGTTCCATCCTGACTGGATATATTTTTTAAATGATTGCTCAGGGGACTTATGTCCTACATTCTACGGATCCAAGTAGGGGATAGCAACCATAGGTCCTGATACTCAGGAGTGATTATTGAGAGACTTAGTTACTAGGTTTAGCTTTGTGTTAGATTCAATATTAGAACTCTTGGCATGTATATATATATAGAGGGGATTTTGTTATTGTATTTAAGGCTTGGATTTTGATATTGTATTAGAAGTTGTGGATGTGATTGAGTATTCAGGATTATCATTTGTATTTGTTCTCTATTTGGAGTGGAGAGCTATGATAGGTACATTATACTACTATGTGAGATTGATAGTTAGTGACTAAGACAGCGTTCTACCGTCAAAGCTACGACGTGGGCTGGGTGTTGTCACACACTCTTGCCCCTCTAACGGGTACGGGTCATGACACATTTTTAGTAGTGGCCCATGTAGGTCTTGATTCACAATTTGTATGATGTCATGGTAGTGCAGCAGTTTAGTTGTACTACTGCGAGCTTGCGATAGGGGATAAGGAATAAGTAATAGTATGAGAGGATACTCACTCACAACTAGGAATTCCAATAGATTTGAATCTACTGGCACTTGTTCAAATCTGAATAATCTAATTTTATATCTGTCCTTCTTTGATAATATCGTTTCTTGCTCCGTATTGACCTCTTATTTGATCTTCAGGATGCCTCGAAGACCCGATCACATCATTTTGTTCCAGCGGCAGCCACCGAGAGGTCAGCTACCTCTCGACTGGTTCATCAGATCGTTAGGACTGCTCTACTTCTTATATCTGCACATGTAGGAGTATCCTCTGCTTTCGGGGGTCCTCCTCCACCTATTCCGAGGACTACCCCAGTTATTCCTAATATTCTTCAGCCTCCACCACTACCTCTTGCTCCAGGGGATGCCGCACAACTATTTGTGCAATTCAGAGAGATGCTGGACACTCAGCACTGTTAGTCAGACGACATGAGGCAGGTCATAGAGAATGCTCATCAAGAGGCAATGACGGCAGTTGAGAGGGTGACTTACGTCCAGCTGCAGGAAGGTCAGTCTCAGCTTCCGAGGCCGGGTACCATCATCAATTTTTAGAGAATGAGGCCCAAGGATTTTTGCGATACAGAGGGTATCTTATATGCGGACGACTGGATTGAGCACATTGAGGTGATTTCCAGGATGGCATAAATTTCTAACAATCTACAGATTGGGGCGGCAGGCAGCCAGATGTTCGACCTTGCCTTGACATGGTATCGTATCGATATAAGGGTCGAAGTTGAGGGGCAGACTTGGGAAGCCTTCAAGAAGCTTTTTAAGGAGAAGTTTTTCTTGGATGTGGCTCTTAGTGCTTTGGAGAGCCAGTTCGAGAGCCTCGTCCACGGGGAAACATGATAGTAGAGAAGTACGCTAGAGAGTTCTGCTGTCTGGAAAGATTTATGAAAGGACTGAGTGATACAGTGAAGGCGAGTAAGTTTTGTAAGGGCTTGATCAAGGTTTTCAAGTCATTGACCAAGAGTGACCGCGATGCGACTTTTGAGCAGATTTTGGCGGGCACTCTGGCAGCTGAGGATGACTTGGAGCTCAAGTCTAAGAGAGACATGGATGATTTAGGTGGTGTGAGTGGTAGTACGGGACTGGCGAAGCATCCATATGTACAGAAGGTAGTACATCAGCCCCATTAGGTGTTGGCACCAGCTAGAGCTCCTGTTCAGCAAGTGCAACAGCAGCCTCAGGGACAGGGCCAGAGGGTGCCCACTTGTGCCTACTACAGGATGTCGGGACACACATGGGATGTTTATAGGAGAAGGATAAAGGTGTGTCTGTTCTGTGGATCAGCTGCTCACCAAATGAAGGATTGCCCCACCGTACCTCCATTTGGTAGAGCACAGGTCAGAGAGAGGGGGCTAGGCCACCTGTGGTGTAGCATCATGCCCCTGCCCTGTACCATGAGAGGGATATATCCCAGAGGACAGGGCTTTTGTATTGACGGTCGAGGAGGCTGATGCTATGGATGATGGGTTAGCAGGACTTTCTCTTTCTGTTCTTCTTCCTTTCCTTTTTCCATCCGGTTGTGTGATTCTATTAGTACCTGTTAGAACATTTGTGATGTGTTAGATAGTATAGTGACCCCGATTGAGACTGTGAAATCACAACCAGTTGGACCATGATCTTGTATGTTGTTAGATAGAAATTTCTTGACTTTGATTGTTAGGGGTTTGACCTAGAAGGAGTACGAGTAACTTTAAATTTCGAGGACGAATTTTTTCTAGGGGAGGATTGTAACTACCACTTTTTTCCGAAGTGGGGTATTTTTGACTTTTTTTATTTCTTATTATTATTGTGAATTCAAATTATATTTTGAATGATAAATTATTTTACAAAATTAGTTATTAGTTTTTGGGATTAATTATCTATAATATTGGAAATAGTGCATATGTTTCTATTGAATATGATTAGTGGATAGCCATTGGTTAGAAAAGTTTTTAGTGACCCTAGATGACCTAAACTGACTTGACATGACCACCCAACTAAATGATTAGGACTAGCCTTATTGAATTTTAGTTAGCCTCTAGCTAGACTAGCAATATTAATTAGAAAGTTTGACTAAACACCTAATTAGGATTCTCTAAACTTGTTATGACATATAGAGGGACATAATGGACCTTTCATACTATCCCAAAACCCTAAATCTACCTATTTTGGACAGCCAACACAATCCCCCTTGCACATAAGAAGAATTACTTCTTTTTCTTCCTCCTCTTTCCTTTAGAAACCCTAACCCTAATTTGGAAACTTCTTCTCTAAATTATTCTTACACTCAAATTCTCTCCAAATCAGCCCAAATTGGTCTCATTCTCTTCCCTTTGGAGAGGAGAATGCTCTAAAAGCTAGTTTGGAGGGATTGGAGCACTTGGAGCTTGAGGGCTTTTAGATCTTGAAGCTTTTTCATTGGGAATCCATCTCCCAAGAGGTAAAATGCATTCTAAACCCTTTAATTCATAGTAAATAGTGTAAATACATCAATTAGGGACTCTAATGCATTGGTGTTGTTATGAAGAGAAGTTTTGACTCTTCCTTCTCTCATTTGGAGACTTTTCCCTTTGTATTTTGACCCATTTTAGGAAAAATCTGAGAATAAGAGTTATAGGGTTTGTGAATAGGTTTGTTAGGCCCTAGTAGTGATTTAGAACATGTAGAAGAGCTTTGGTACAAATTTGGATCCATTTGGAGTGCGTGTCATGCATGTGTCACCACGTATTCGGATACGCAATCCAAGTGTTTGTCAAAATGGCAATGTGTCTATTATTGGCCCTATTTCAGTTTTGTAGTGCTTTTTAGAGTTGTATCTGGGTCTCCATATATAATATATATGTATAATATATATGGGAGTTTTCTATATAATGTATATATATAATTGAATATATATATATATATATATATATAAGAACCAAAAGAATGGAGAAATCGAGAGCTTGCAGGCGATTCCCTAGAGCTGGCGGCCTTCTAGCGGCGGCGGCCGCTTGAGCCCGCTAGTCTGGTAAGGATCTCGGTCGGCGATCCTGCAGTCAAGGCGGTGACCTACCGGTGCCCTTCTCCCTCCTTCTCCCCTTCTGCCTCCCTCCTCACCCCTCCTCCTCATCATCTTTTTTAGCAGCTTCCTCGGACGAACGCACGTCGGCATGGTGTCCCCGGTTGTCTTGACGTCAGTCGACGAGGTCGTCTTCGAATCAGCTCACCCCCTGTCACCCTCATTTCCCGTATTTCCCGTATTTCGTAATTATACTCGTATCTGGATTTTGGCATATATTTTTATTTTTCTCAACTTGTGGAATTTCAGTATTTCTCGTATTTTGAGTTTTGGCATGGCTCGATTTTAATTGGGATGGTTTGGTTTGGTTTGGTTTATTATGTATTGGATCACCTTAACATATGCTACACCCTCAACACACCACATCCCACCCTCTTTAAAACTCCACCAATATTTTCTCTCTCCTCATAACCACCATTTATTTCCTTTTTCTTCTTCTTCTCCTTTCTCTACACAACTCTCCCAACCCTAGGCAAGTGCATCTTGCCACTACATGAGAACCCTTTTTTATTTGTCCATTTGCTAGATTAGGACATAGTGATCAACATTAGAACTTAGTATTTTGTGATTTGGATTCTCCATTGTTCTAGATCTAAGTTTTCCTATTTTCGGATTTTGCATGGTTTTGATCTATTTAAGTTGGATTTTATGGGATTTTGATGTTTCCATGTGGAAGAGCATTCAGTTTCACCCAAGTTGGAACTTTGGAAATCCGGAATTGGAGTTCGGATGGCCGAGTTATGATGCTGTGTAGCCTTGAGTTCAACCATGGTGTTCTTGCTGTTTGGAGAAGACAGTGAGCAGTGTGCAGAGCTGATTAGCTTACGCACACTGAGCTGCGCGCGCTCTTTAGCGCAGCGTACGCAGATTTGGGTACGCTTCCTGTTGGAAGCGTGTCCCTTGAGCGTGCGTGACTTTTCGCGTACGCTGCTCCCCTTGAGCGTGCGTGACTTTTCGCGTACGCTGCTCCCCTTGAGCGTGCGTGACTTTTCGCGTACGCTGCTCCCCTTGAGCGTACGTGACTTTTTGCGTACGCTGCTCCCCTTGAGCGTGCGTGACTTTTCGCGTACGCTGCTCCCCTTGAGCGTGCGTGACTTTTCGCGTACGCTGCTCCTCTTGAGCGTGCGTGACTTTTCATGTACGTAGCTCCCCTGCATGCGTGACCTTTCGTGTACGCAGCTCCCCCTGCGTGCGTGACTTTTCGTGTACACAGCTCCCCTGCGTGCGTGACTTTCGTGTACGCAGCTCCCCCTGCGTGCGTGACTTTTCGTGTACACAGCTCCCCTGCGTGCGTGACTTTCGTGTACGTAGCTCCCCTGCGTGCGTGACTTTTCGTGTATGCAGCTCCCCTGTGTGTGTGCTTTAGTGCGTACGCAGCTTCTCTGCGTGTGTGCTTTTGTGTGTACGCTGTCCCCTGACCCCTTGCTTAACCCAGTGGCTCTTGGAGTTTTGGTCTTATTTCTTTAAGCTTGGCTCTTCTATAGTCCTGTATATTGATATTTTATTAGATATTTTATGCCCATTTTATATCCTTACGCCTTTTGTCATGAACTTGATTTTACTTAATACGTTTGGAATGACTATTGTACATGGCATGGTATGACAAGGAACTAGCATAACACGACAGTGACCCGTAGTGGTGCACTCCTGACATGACCAACCTGACATGATAGTGGCCCGTCGTGGCACACTCCCGACAAGTACCCTGAAATGATTTATCTTAATGCTGTTGCGACGGCTAATTAACTTGACTTGCCTTGACACCGTGGGTAGTTCTTTCTTGCTTGCTTGATAAATCCACTTGTCCTGTCTTGTATCATGTCTAGGATGGGACTCCTAAGTACCTCGGTTAGGAGTACCTACTAAAATGGATTAAGGCTAATAACTAGAATAACACAGTAGTCATGAAGAGATGACACAGCTACAGGCAATCCCGTTACCTGGGCGCTCTTGGGATCTGTAGCCTGCCGTCGAGTAGGGCACATTTCCAGCACACCGTCGAGTGTTGCACCCTCTAAGTCACCTAAGGGTACATTTGTCTCCCGGGCGATGTACCCACCTGAATTCAACCCCTAATTTTTGACCTGGGTAACCTGGATGGTCTGCAGGGCTTGTGGCTGTGGAACAATCTCACTACATCTTGTTAGTAATTAGGTCTGTGATAACCCTAGTTAGTTAAAGTAGTAAGCCGTAGTATCTGCTTGGCCGTGATTGATTGAATGAGGTATAACCAGTTTAGCCATGTCTTGATCCAGTACAAGATTGCTCCCTGCCTTGATTTCTTGCATTATTATCTTGTAGATAAATGGTGGGAAACCAAGTTCTGTTCAGACGAAGGGTTACAACCCCGGTCCTTGTTTGGTTTACGGGTTGTAACCTGGCTATCGGAATAGTTCCATGGTTATCTCGTCGTATATCACCCTGCCATGTTTTCGTAAGTTTTAATTTTAATATTAGATTTTCTTGTGCTGATTGCTGGCTTTTGTTCTTATTTCGTGGCCCCCTTGTGGCACTTGCTCTTTCTGGGGTTGACCCAGCTGGTTTTGTGTGGCCAGATTTTGGAGCAGCTCCCAAGGATCTACCAAGCTTCCAGCCCAATGGTGGCGACTAGAAGGAACCCGGGCTACTAGTGGGTTTTCTATTTTGTTTCGCTCACTCTACTGTAAAATTATTCTTTTGAGGCGTTTAGCCGACGAGCACCTGTTAGCTCGATACACTTTTACTTACTGTCTGCCTACGGGCTGTAAACATGATTAACAAATCCTAGGGTTGATCATGTACGACTAAACTCTTGCTAGTCCTAATATTTTGTAACGACTAGCTTAATGATCAGCTGAATATGTAATATTTGGGACGCCTTATTATTGTATATTTAATGATCATACATCTTGCGACCTTACTTACTTGCTTGTGATTGAGACATTAGGCTTTTTCATGACCATAAGTGACTGTTGGCTTGTAGTAAACCCTCATATATCTAGACAGCCGTGACCGTATATCGAGGTGGTTTCCATTTCAATATACGTAGCTGGCTATGTCTGCCCCCGCTCTCCAGTATTCTGGTTCTGGGACGTGACACCCCCGGAAGCACGGCCCCCTATGGGATGCTTCCCCTGGTCAACAGCCCGGTCCCCCTGGACGGAGGCCCACCTGGCTCTGATGGGGGTGGGAGGTCCAGCGGTTGTCGCCCTCTGTCCTGGCCTCCCAGCTCGTACCTGGGCTCCGCCTTGGCCCTCTACTACTCCCCTCCGTCCCTCTCGGTGGCTCCTATCTTATTTGAAGGAATGCCCATCCTTCCCTGCCTCACGTTTCCGCTTCCCCCGTCTCCATCACTTTCAAATTTGAATTCAAATTTTAATTTATTTTCCTCCAATCCCCCCTCGACCCGTTTACTTGCGTGCACCGCCACCGACGCGCCTGTCGTAGCGCCCTTCCCTAGTGGCGCCCACCCGCTCCTGTGTGAACCGGCCCCTGCACCACCCTCGTCCCAGCTGGTGCCATCCAGGTTCAGCGCCGGTCAACCCTCCCCCATTGTGCGCCTTTTGGCGCCACGCCAGTCTTCATCCCAGTACCTTCTAACTCAACCCCCTAGCAGCGCCGATCGGGGGCCACTCTAGTCTGCTCGAATCATCTCTGCCCTTAGTGGCGCATGCATCATCTGGCACCCCTACCTTTGTACCTCCCCCTACAGTGCCCCTCAACTATCACGCAGGTCAGGTCACTCCACTGCCGACTGTGCCTTTCTTGACATGCGCGGGTCAGCCCTTGACTATATATGGTCGTGCCCTCCAGTACTGGTCAATGCTCTTCATTGTCAGTAATCCCTCCAGTGGCCCCATTGGTTGGTGCTCACCACCTTTTGCCACCTTCTCCTCCGGCGTCTCAGCATTACCTAGCGTATGTGCTTCCTGCGCTGTTCAGCGCTCGCCTCGTGTCAGGCATGCAAATTGATGACCATGATACATTTAACGGGGTCTCATCTTCCATGGAAGTAGCCGCTTTGGCGCCTAGCTTCTCTTTACCCAGCCAGCACCAGTTAACCCCCGCACCGCCCTCAGATCAGCGTAACATGGCGCACCTACCCCTCAAACCTCCAGTTGTGTCTTACACAGACAAGCTTAGGCTAGATCGCGCTGCCAAACACATTACAACAATCTCAGAAGTCGAGCTACCAGAAATAGAATACTCCTTTTCGCCCGACACCCCCGAGATTATGGTGCCCTTCACCAACGATGAAATTTATTCCTTGTCAGCAATATTCTCTTATACTTTTGTCCTCTAATTCTCCAGCGGCTGCCCGATGCTGTCTCGGGTTCAGGAAGTTATCACCAATTGGGGGCTATCGTCGGGGTTTAGAGTAGCCCCTATGGACCGCAAATACATGTTCCTTCACCTCTTTGCGAAAACTGATCACAAGAACGTCTGGAGCAGAGGCATTCGTAAAATAGACGTTCACTCTATGAAAATAGTTAAATGGACCCCGGAGTTCAACCCCAAAGAAGACTCGTCCATAGTCTCGACATGAGTCACCTTTCCGAACCTCGCCCTTATATGTTTCGCCCCAGCAGCCTTGAAGAGAATTGTATGCTAACACCTTCGGGACATTCGTGGCCATGGCAGAAGAAACCCGAAACCTCACCAAAGGAAATTATGCCAAAATCTGCATGGAGCTTGATTTATCTCATGACCTTCCAAAGTTCATTCAAATCACACTCGATAATAAAACCCACATCCAACAGATTATGTACGACAATAGCATCATTTTTTGAAAATAATGTCATTTGCGTGGACACTCCATCGAGTATTATTTTCGAGCTCACCCCGAACTGAAGAAGAAAGTGACTAGGAAGGTCTCTTCACTGCAACCGACAAAGAAACCCCAACGATCACTACTACTTCCGCTATCCAACTCCCACATAAGATTTTGTGCCACTGATGATAACTCTCTTACCCAGAAGCTAACACCGCAAGGAAGGGCCATTGTCACTTGTAAACCCCCAACTCTAAACCTTAACAACAAATTTGAAATCTTGGCGGCAAATATCCCAGAAGCTTACTAAGAGAGCGAGGGAGTCCAATCGATAGAGGACCCTGAGGTCTGCAATGCTTCAGGAAAGGAGGTTGAACTCGAAAAGAAAGAACTGGTAGTCCCTACTATACCCTACAAAGAGGCAGACATCCAAGCGGCCGTCCTTGACAATTTTGGGTACGAGTCAGTGGACATGATGCAACAGGGATTAGAAGTAGGTCTCACCAACAAGGACTGCTTTTATGGTGCTCTGACAGAAATTGTTGGAGTGGAATATTTGTACCCCTCAGAGATACAGTTGATCTCGACAAGACCAAACACAACAAGGCAACTGATCAGGCAGTAGTGTCACGACCCGCACCCGCTATAAGGGCACGTGTACGTGACAACGCCCAGCCCTCACCGTAAAAACGGCGTGGAACGCTGTAGGTTTTCTACTCTAACAACAGTTTATATATATATCAAAAACCTGTCAAGAATATGGTCAACTCCGAACGGAGGACAAGCAATGAATATATATATGAATGTTCAATCATAACTCTAAGATGATGAAGTAAAGACTGAAAGATAAAGACAACAAGACAACAAAATATAACCTGTCAAGTCCAACACAAAGAATATACAAGTCCAGGTCTCTAATACAATCCATAATAATAACAGTCTCAAAAGTAGCTGGAGACAAGGTCCAGTACGAAAGACCTGCTCTAACTAAGCAATAGGTAAAGTCTCGTCAGGCGGAGCTAAGCCCTGCTGGACCAAAGTCTCCAAGTCTAAGCCCACTACATCATCCGGACCGTAGTAGGTACTGTAATCCCCCTCATCAGCATCTGTAATATTTTGTCAACATATCCAGTCAGGATGGAATGAGTACAATCAACTAACCACAGTTCACAAGATATGACAAAAGCTTTACGACAGTAAATAGAGAGTATATACAAAAAAATCATGGAATGTACATGTGAGTATCATGGCAAGGTAAGCTGTAAATCTCGAACTAGAACAAGGCAAGTAAACTGATCATGGCATGTACGAGAATCAAGAATCATATATCTAGGTGTGTGAGTACTAGTTTCAACATGTGGCCGGCTTGGGTCTGCACAAGGTCTGCTGATCAGCCAATCCTACGTGGAGTGTAGGATTGGTAGCATTCAAGGTCTACAAGAATAAACAAGGCGGATAATAACCACACATCTATACTAGTACTCTCCGTCCCCGACTGGTAGAGTAGATCCAAGCAAGACACGTTACGATACGGGATTCTACGAGAAGGGAGCAAGTCTCCTCGAGAATCGATGTCCATATACTGCACAAGAACTACAAGGGGCTTGCACAAGATATACCAAGATAACGAGGAATAACATCTCATGTCGGGATCCATGAATACCAATCCATGTGACCAATGTGTCGAGAACAAGCATATCTACACTAATTACATGAATTATAACAATCATCATAAATTGGAAAAGTGTCAGAGAATGTACTCGCCTGTAATATGATATGATATGTCAACGGGATCCAATGCTGCGTCTAGAGGACCTATAGAGAACAAGACGTATCAAAACTATATTTAGGAAGTAAAGTCAAATCAAATTAAACCCTATTAAGTCATTTTAGGTCAAGACAAGTCTAGTTGGGTCAACCTTGGTCATAGGAGAACATTGGAAGTCAATCCGAATCAAACTAGGTTAAAAGTTAACTTACAGTTGACTTTTGGTCAACGGGTCAACTCTGGTCAACTCTAGGTCAACCCTAGGTCAATGGTGACTAACAGTTGACTTTTGGTCAACTGTCCAAGTTTAATGAAATTTGGGACTAAATTAGGTAAAGTGTTGACCCATAGTTGACTTTTGGTCTAAAAAGTCAACCATGGTCAACCAAGGTCAAGACTAGGTCTAGACGACTATTTCTAATCATTACCAACCCTTACAACCCATATCCAAGTCCATCTTGGACTTCGAAACTCAAATCTTGGCCGTAGGCCAATATCCTAATTTACCCTTTTCTAAGGTAAATTTCTAGCCTAGGTGAAAACCAAGTTAGCCTACCTACGCTTGGTATTTTGACCTGTGCTCCCTAGGGTAGTAGGATACTAGCCTATACATACGTACCTACCAAGATACCTAGGTAAAGTGGACGTCTAGTCCATCTTACGGCCCATTGCCGATATCTTGAATGTCTCAAGATACGCAATGGTACGACACGATACCGGCGTCCTAAAACCCGATTTCAACTCGGGAGCCTACCCGCAAAGTCTAATTCACGTATTAGGTCTCCTCCAAGTTTCAACTCATTCCGACACTCGGAGCTCCGTTCACCCTTCACCCAAAATCCGATTTATTCTCAATTCCTATTCTTCT
>JANAVB010013397.1:4166733-4197984 GCA_029216955.1 Iris pallida | reverse complement strand
TCTTCACAAAAGTTAATATACTATTTAGATCTACAAATTCATATAATTAGTTTTACAAAAATCGAAATAAAATCCTAAGAGGCATTCTATCAAACACCTATACATACACTATGACACCATGTCCGATACGGACACCAAACGGACACAAATTCCCCCAATTCTAGGGCAAGCTAGGAGACTCCTAGATCAGCCCTAAATGCAAAGAAAATGAATATTAGATCAATTTAGGAAGTTTTACCTATAGGTGCAAAAAAAAAAGCTTCAATAGGGGGTTTCCTCCTTACTAGCCAAATGCTACCCAAATTGTCCTAAAGCTTGGATTAAACTCCACAATCAGAAAATAGGAGAGTATTAGGCTCTAATGCAAGAACGAGTGGAAAAGGATTTAAATAAAGATTTTATGGAATGGGGAAGAATGAACAAACCTTTCATTCTCTAAGTGCCCTTCAATACAAAAGAGGCAAGAACTAATTGGGAGAATACTTATACGGGAAGGAAGCCCTAAGTGGCTGGCCATGGGCTGATTTCTAGGGTTAGGGTTTAGTATTGTGGTATGGGCCTAAGTCATCGTCATTTAATGAAAATCACAAGTCATTGCATTGAACCATAAGTTATTTTACGTAAACAATCCTCCTATTCCAAAATTAGTTTCTAATGACTAAAAGTAGGTTAACCTAAGTTAGACTAGGGTCTCCATGGCCAGGGTTAGGCACTAGGCTAGTCTATAAGGCTCAATGAGTCCAGTCCAAACTAGGAATCACCAATCTAATATTTTAATCAATAATTCTAATAAGCCAAAATGACCAAATTATCCCTAGGCGATAATAAATCATCCTAATGACCTGGTTAGGTTCTAGGTCAGACAGTCCTCTTGGGTTCCACTAGCAGCACATCAAAATCACAAGTCATGACTTAAAACAGTTTTAAATAGTTTAAAAATGATTAAAAATCACCAAAAATCATAATATGAAATAAAGAAATAATAATATATAATTACAAAATTTCAAATTACCCTCATCTAGAAAACTGGTGTGTTACAATCCTATCCCCCTTAGAAAAATTTTGTCCTCGAAATAAGATGATCGTACCCCTACTAGGTCAAACTCCCACAAACAAGGTCGATAATTAACATGCAACACATCCTACTGGTCGTGATATCACGGTCTTGATCAGGACTATACTATCTATCACAACACAAACATCCTGACAGATACTAATGGATTCACACAAATGATGGAAGAAGAACAGGAAGATAGACCTGCTAACCCGTCACCTGTAGCGTCAGTCTACTTTACTGTCAGCGCAAAAGCCCCCCCTCTGGGGTATATCCCTCTGATGGTACGGGCACTGCTGTGCTACAAGTGGCCTAGCTCCCTCTATAAATCCATGACACTCAAGTAATATCCATCCTGATATTCCACTCAATTTTACTAGGGCACCATCTATATGGTATCTATTCTGCATCTGATAATCATACCCGTCTATCCAGAACCATGTTACCAGAATCCTCGTCACACCAGTAAGTATGCTATGATAATCCATAGAGTCCGTAACTAATACATATCTCTAGAATCATGGCTTTAAAATTTTCGCATTGCCGCTAGCTTAGCTTCGAAACTTTAAATTCCTATACCCGAGAGATACATCCAAATCAGACTCTATCTTATCGCCAACCAGCTAATATGGCTGTAGAAACTCTAGATTTCCATGACTGAGGCAACCTAGCCCATAATGTTATCTTGGTAGAAAATCATCAATGAATACCAAGAACAAATTCAACGATGAACAAGGAAGTAGACAGAAACTGTCGGAATCGAATTTCTAGATAGTTTATGATATTCTCAGGGTCATCCCAGAATCTTCTCAAGTAGTCCTAACTGATTGTGTACCTCTCCGTTAAAGCCTATCTCTCCATCCTATCGCAGGCTCGCAGCAGTACAACTAAGTCGCCGTACTACCACAATATCGCACTAATGTGACTCTCGACCTGCATGGGCCACCACTAAAAACGTGTCACGACCCGTACCCCCGTAAGGGTAGAGTACGTAACAGCGCCCAGCCTACGCCGCAGTGTCGGCGTAGAACGTTGTTCTAAGTCTCTAACTAACCACAACCAGCAGTATATAATGTACTCATCATGATCAACTCCGAACGGAGGACAAGTAAGATATGGTGTAACTCAATCACAGTCTAAGCACGATAAGATAACACCAAAATAACTAAGAAATTGAAGACAATCTAACTACTGAAAAATAACAACATCTCGAACAATCTCAAATACATCTCAAGTCTCAATTCTATTCAACAAGCTCTAATAAAAACAGATGCAAGTCACTAAACTAAATCCCGATCACTCTTAAGTGTCGGGGCCACAGTACTAATCCCCGTCAGGTCCATAATGATAGGGCAAATGTCCTCAGGGCAATCATCTGTAAATTTTAACAGGTCCATCAGGACAGGAACGAGCACAATCTCATCTAGAAAACCCAAGTAATGACAGAGAACTAACACTACCAAATTACAGTAATTTAGCGACGGCCATTAGCGACGAAAATTTTCCGTCGCTATTACCGTCGGATCACCGACGGATTTGTGACGGACTACCGACGGAAAGCATGGACAATTTTTTTTATTTTTTATGTCCATATCCGTCGCTACGCCATCGATAGGTCGTCGGCCAAGTAGCGACGGTTTTTATCCGTCGCTAGAACGTCGCATATTTTGGCGGCAAAAGCCTAAATATTGGCGTGAGATTTGACTGACGACTTAGCGACGGAATAATCCGTCGCTACTCTGGCGCGAGATTTACTGACTACTTAGCGACGGAATAATCCGTCGCTACGCGTCGCTAAATTTACGTTCCAGACTTAAATTGAAACGACGAGGGAACTTTTTCATTCCCCCCAATTTTACTCTCTCTCCCTCTCTCTCTCTCTCTCCCACCGGTGATCGATCGCGACCCCCTCTCCTCTCTCTCCCGCGCGGGATCGGCGACCCCCTCTCCTCTCTCTCTCCCAAAGGTAATCCCCTCTCCCTCTCCGCTCTCTCCCTTCTCTCTCTCTCTCTCTCCTCTCCTCCCTCTCCTCCCATCCTCTCCCATCTCTCTCTCTCCTCCTCTCTCTCTCTCTCTCCTCTCTCTCTTTCTCTCTCTCTCTCTCGCGCACGCGCGCGATGGTCGTGGGTACAGCGGGCCGGGGGCGTCGGGGGCTGTGGGGGCGACGTCGACTACGGGGGCCGGTGGCGGCGTGGCGGGTGTGGAGGGGGCTGGAGGGGCGGGAAGCCGTTGGAGGATGGGCGCGCGGTGGCTGCCGCGGGGTGCGGGGGTTGCGGAGGGGTGGCTGGCCGTGCGCGGGGCGGGGGGCGTGTGGAGGGGGCGTGGATCGAGGGGGCGGGCAGCGTTGGGGGGACGATGGGGGCGGGGGCTGGCCGCGGGGTGCGGGGGGTATGTGTGGAGGGGGGCTGGACGCGTGGGGCGGAGGTTGTAGGGGCGGCGATGGAGGGGGCGGGGGTGTGAGGGCGTGGGAGGGGCGGCAGCTGCCTCCGTCACTGCCTCTCTCCTGGCTAGCGACGTCATTTAGCGACGGCGCCATAACGTCGCTATTTATGAAAATAGCGACGTCATAAAAATAACGTTGCAAACGTCGCTGGCTAGCGACGTTCGCGACAGGCATAATATCGTCGCTGATGATCGACGAATAGCGACGTATTATTAAATCACGTCGCCATGTGGAAACTTCCTATTTGGACACATCAAGTGTTTGATTTATTGTTGGAATGAATATTTTTGTATATTTATTCTCAGATTTTAGATGTGTCTTGAGAGTATCTCATGGTATCATATTGCCTATATATATACCATTGCAGCAGCAGCAATGCAGCAGCTGCAGCAGAAGCATGCAGCAGCAGCAGTTAAATGCAGCAGCAGCAGCAGTTAATGCAGCAGGGGGAGGGGGGCCGGGCATTGTTGGGGTGGCTTACTGCATCCATATTGCACCTGCCCAGCTCATCATCCCTTGTGTGCAGTCAGATGATACCCCTACTACTATTTTGTCCTGCATACTATAGTTATATGTTCAGTCAGTTTATAACTAGTGTTCTTTCCATAGCATACAGACCCATTCGTTTGAGTATCAGTCCAATATTGGTCCTATATCACTTGGGTATGTGATAGACCTTAGACTTCATCTTTTCCTTTTTAAATGAATTGTCTACACAATAGTACTTATCAAAATCTGTTGTTTTCTGTGTTTGGAGTGTTTTGTTGGCATGGGATGATGGCTTTTGAATTACATTGGCTAAAACTGAGAATTAGTACACTGTTTGTGTTTACTGATTTAAGGATGATTAAATCATTAGGTTTAATCCTATGTCATGTCTGGGTTTAAGTTATATGTTATGATTCATGTTGGCATGGGTTTTGGTTTTTGAATTTGAGCTGTTACATTCTTTTACATTCTGTTACATATACTTACCAGATGGCACCCATGACCCGAGGAGCGGCACGTCGTTTGAAGAAAACAGTGAATGCTGAGGTGGCTCCTCCTACAGTTGAGGAGAAGTGGCACCGTTGCTAGTGAGACCGGGAGTTCTAGTCATCCAGCACCGGTAGCTAGTAACGTCGAGAGTGCTTTTGATGCAGTCCTGGCAAGGACGACGCCTCTCCTCGTACCAAAAATCTCGCTTTTCGAGGTGGTTGCGTGAAAGTATCACTGAGCGTTTGCGTGAGCAGCGTGGCAAGCATTAGCTATTAGTACTTATTTGTATTGGACTATTTTTATTGGGTTGTTTTTGTTTTACTATTTGTATTGGACTACATATATGAATTAGAACTGTGTCAATCTCTGGATTATATTGGACTACGACACCGCGGTAACATAGTTCCTGCAGCCATTCGACTGGCGAGGCAGAAACTATGTATCCGTAGATAAAGTGGACTGTCCTCCGACCCTCATCCTTCGGCAATGATGATACGACAACCAACCGGAGAGGATACTCGAGAGATCCATCTGGGAGGGACGTATAATCTGAGAGATCACCTTTACAAGAATTATATCAGTAGTAGGATTGAGTGCTGGAGGAGATATTATCAGAGTATACGTCCTACTCAGATGGGTCTCTCACCGTTACTATTTTTTTTCTGACAGCATGGTGGATGTGCTCCGTCCACAGATTCTGGCTTCGAGCCAAAACTTTGTTCCGGAGCTCAAGTGGACATCTTTGGTGTATAGCTCAGGGAAAGGTTCCTGACAGCATGGTGGTCTCCTCTGTCAAAGTATCCGTGCTCATCCCACATGGGTTGTGGGACGAGCACGGATACTTTGACAAACGAGACTACCATGCTGTCAGGAACCTTTCGCTCGAGCTATACACCAAAGATGTCCACTTGAGCTCCGGAACAAAGTTTTGGCTCGGAGCCAGAATCTGTGGACGGAGCACATCCACCATGCTGTCAGAAAAAAAATAGTAACGGTGAGAGACCCATCTGAGTAGGACGTATACTCGATAATATCCCCTCCAGCACTCAATCCTACTACTGATATAATTCTTGTAAAGGTGATCTCTCAGATTATACGTCCCTCCCAGATGGATCTCTCGGAGTATCCTCTCCGGTTGGTTTGTGTTCTGTGCCATCCGTTCTCACAGAGGGTCCTTTTTTGGATTCTATATTTTGTATTTTGGTTTCTATATTTTGTATTTTGGTTTCTGTATTTTGTTACATTCTTCAGATACTAGATACGATAAGAACATATACATTCTTTTACATTCTGTTACATACTTACCAGATAACACCCATGATGGGTGACCAGGACATAGTCCCTGCAGCCATTCGACTGGCGAGGCAGAAACTATGTATCCGTAGATAAAGTGGACTGTCCTCCGACCCTCATCCCTCGGCAATGATGATACGACAACCAACCGGAGAGGATACTCCGAGAGATCCATCTGGGTAGGACGTATACTCTGAGAGATCACCCTTACAGAAATGATATCAGTAGTGGGATCGAATGTTGGAGAAGATATTATCACAGTATACGTCCTCTCCTCCACGATGGCTCTAGACCCATCTGCTCGTCCCTGCTTCCATTCTTCTTATTTGACTCTCTCAGCCACACATGATATCCAGCTCAAGTGTAGAGTAGGCGGAAAAGAAGGGGACAGGAATAGGAGGGGGAAGCAGCACAGCCGGCGGCATGACCCGGAGGAAGTATAGAGGTTTTCTTCAATACGTAGGAGAACTATAAGGATTTATCTTTTCACAATATGTCATCTTGTCAAAGACCCTTAATGTGACAACCATTACCGCGGTGTCGGAATATTAACATGTCATAATTTTCTAAGCCGTGTGTTTTGACATAATCATCCCAATCTTTCCTCCTGTGTCGTAATCTCGCATTATTACATAGAACTGAAATCCAGTTGGGAGGATTATGTCAAAACACACGGCTTATAAAATTATGACATGTTAGTCTTCCGACACCGCGGTAACATGGTTGTCACATTTAGGGTCTTTGACAAGATGATATGTTGTGTTTACATATATCCTTATAGTTCTCCTACGTATGTTGAAGAAAACCTCTGTACTTTCTTCGGGTCATGCCGCCGGCTGTGCTGCTTCCCCCTCCTATTCGCCCCCTTCTTTTCTGCCTACTCTACACTTGAGCTGGATATCATGTGTGGCTGAGAGAGTCAATAAGAAGAATGGAAGCAGGGACGAGCAGATGGGTCTAGAGCCATCGTGGAGGAGAGGACGTATACTGTGATAATATCTTCTCTAACATTCGATCCCACTACTGATATCATTTCTGAAGGGTGATCTCTCATAGTATACGTCCTACTCAGATGTATCTCTTGGAGTATCCTCTCCGGTTTGGTTGTCTTCTGAGCCATCCGTTCTCACACTTAAAATACAGGGATTGGATTCTGTGTTTCGTATTTTCGGCGAACCCAGGGATTGGATTCTGTATTTATTTTTTGGTTTCTGTATTTTGTTTCCAGCTCCATTTGTATTAATCTACGGTACGACATGGTGATCAGGACATATATAGTTCCTGCAGCCATTCGACTGGCGAGGCAGAAACTATGTAGCCGTAGAAAAGTTGACTGTCCTCCGACCCTCATCTCTCGGCAATGATGATACGACAACCTATCACTATATCTTATATAGTAGTAGATGATGTCTTAGTATTACATTATGTGAGTTCATCTTGATTCTGTTACGTTCTTCAGATACTAGATACGATAAGATCATATACTACACCATATGTACAGAACATAGATGATTCACACTAATGTATGCTAGAATGAATTTTGGGTTGTGTATTCTGAGCCATCCGTTCTCACACTTGAAGATAAATTTTCAGTATAACGACGGATATTAGGTTACTCTTCAGTATAATTGATGTCTATTCTTGGATAATTGGTGTGCATTAAATTCGTATGTGCATATTTCGTCTATGTGATTTTTGGATATATACCTACGCTGGGTTATAAGCGATGATCTGATATACAAAGGAGGTGCGGCCAAAATTTTTGTAGACATTTGGATACATTGTATGTTCGGATATTTTTTTTATGTTTGGATAATTTAATGTTGGATATTGGATATATTGTGTTGGTAATATTTTGTTGGATATTGGTGTCGGATATGGATATTTTGCATATGGATATATGGTGTTGGATATTGGATACGTTGGATATTCGTGTTGGATATGGATATATGGTGTTGTATATGGATATTTTGCATGTTGATATTGTGTTGGATGTGTTGTATAAACAGGAAAGAGTCTGTTTGCAGTATTTTTTTTCAAAAATTAGAAGTTAGCGACGGACTGGCGACCACTCAGCGACGGATAGTCCATCGCTAACTGGAGAAACTGAGTTTAGCGACGGAGTGGCGACGTAAAAAACCGTCGCTACCGGGAGCATTTCAATAAAGTGACGGATTGGCGACGGACTATCCGTCGCTAACTGTAGGAATTTAATGTATCGACGGATTGGCGACGTAATATCCGTCGCTACCTGGAGTATTTTACATTGAGCGACGGTTTAGCGACGGAATGTCCGTCGACCTGGTTCTGTTTGATGTCCATAAATTTTGCAGTTAGCGACGGATGTTTTGTCGCTAATACGACGCTAACCCGTCGTACACCTCGGCGGATTAGCGACGGTATAACGACGACCTGCCGTATGGGAAAATCTCTGATACGCTTTAACCGACAAATTTACGACGGATTAGCGACGGATATTGCGTATCAGAATATCACTGATACGGTTTTACCGACTCTTTAGCGACGGATTTTTCCGTCGCTAACCCTATATCCTGATACATGTTTGACGAAAGCTAGTCGGTAATCCGTCGCTATATATATTTAAATGCGCCGACGATATTCCGTCGCTAAGTCGTCGCTGAGCGACGGAGTAGCGACGGATATGTTTTAGCGACGAGGTTATTCCCGACGGCTGTTTTACCAAAATATCCGTCGGTAATCCGTCGGTATTTATTTTTGGCGACGGACTACCGACGGATAAGGCCGTCGGTAAATCCATGTATTTTGATAGTGTATAAAGCAGTTATAGACAGTTGTATTGATGAACATGGCAGTTTATATTCAGGTGATGGTATAGAGAGACATATAAGTACAAGGAAAGTAAGTAACTAAACAAGAGAAGAATCATGGCAATAAAGGGTATAAAATAGAAACTAGCTGAACTAGAGTAACATGGTATGAGTCCAGACAGTAAATGTAGAAAAGTGTAACTCTAATGTAAGTCCAGTACAAGACGAATCTAATACAAGATGAATCTAGTACGAGACGATTCCAGTCATAGTGATCAATGCTTCCAGGGTGAGTCCAGCATATACTCTAACAGTGTGTTTTAAAATATCGAGATCGACATGTAAACGGCTGTAGGTAATACGGCACATCACACACCTGGCCGGGTGTGAGATGGCTATCATTCCAGTAGATTCCAGTTGGGAGATTCCAGATTGGGGTATGTCTACATGTCTTACTCAAGTATTTCCCCTCCCAGCAAGTACAAGTGATTCCAGAATACGACACGAGAATCGAGATGAGTCCAGCCAAATATGGTGATACCAGCAAGTGATTCCAGGGTGATTCTAGTAGGTGATTCCAGTAATAGAAGCCAGACATGATGATACAAGTAATAGAGGCCAGACAATATGGTATGTGTGTTGCATAAATGAATCCAAAATATCCATACGTGTTGTAACAGAGAATCACATACAACTAACTAGAACTGAAGTACAGTAATTGACAATAAATGAGAGAACTATCAGAGAATGTACTCGCCTGCTACTCTGAAAAGAGTAGTGTAATATTAGATGTCTGCTCCTGAGTCACAAAGTCCTAAACAGAGCAATATGGGTTATAATATGTGCAATATAAGGTAAATGAATGATACAATGTAAACTACATGATTTCTAAGCCAATCTAGGTCAAGGTCAACTATTGGTCAACACTCTAGTCAACTTGGTCAATTAGTCAATCTAACAGTCAAACTAGGTCAATCCTAGTCCAGTCAAGTCTCACTAGGCCTAACCAAGACTATTCTAGCAAACACACACCAATACAAGTCACACAAGTCTACATTACCCTACCCATGTGTATATATCCCATATACACAAGACTACACAAAGGATCCCCATAGGCTATGCTACCTAGACTGTAAGCCATATTCACATATTAGGCAACACACACATCTCTATTTCATATACCTATATACACATTATATATATCAATAGGCAATATCTATATTACATCACATTATCACATTAAGTTATATATATATATATATATATATATATATATATATATATATATATATATATATATATATATATATACATGTAGAAGGATAGGGGAAATCAGAAATATGTGTGTGTGTGTGTGTGTGTGTGTGTATGTGTGTGTGTGGACACTGAATTAAGGGTGTGATATGAATTTCAGGAATTACAATATGTGTTAGGGAAGCAATAGAGTGTGTGTGTGTGACATGGTGCATCACACTCAGATTTCAGTGTGTAACATGACAGTTTAGGAGATGTGTCAAACAAAATTCAGGAAAACAGTGTATAAATAGGTGTGTGGGCATGACAGTTCAATGGTGTGAGCATAGTGTCAAATATGTACAAACTCAGGATTTGCAATGTGTGTTATGTGAGTGATATGAGGACTGAATAATGTAGGGGCAGTACAGGTTAAGGGAAATAGGACAGTTAATGGACTGCATCTGGATTATGGCATTTAGGAATGTGTTGATCTAAGTCTTCAAGGAAAAGCTAGGCTGAACCAAAGAGTGAAAGGAAATGAATCTATAAAATGCAGGGAAATACAATAAAAAGGAAAGAAAAACTAACTGAAGTCTGCAGGACAAGTCATGTGCAGTGGACATGCCAATTTGTAGCTCGACTGAACCCTACGAGGTAAACTGGACAGCACCATTATGTTCACTAATGGGACTGAACTTAGAATTTAGTATCTGAGCATAGGATAGATCTGAAATGAATCCTAATGTCCTTCTAAGGATAGAACAACCAACTAAACAACACATTAAGCTAGGCAACCTGCAGGGACAGCGCATAAGGGGAACAAGGGACAAACTACGAGTGAAGGTGGATTATATCATATGAAATGAGGCCACAACAATTGGAGGATAATGTAGTGAATTGTCAGAACATCACTTGATGCAGGGAAACAGATCATTTATGTATGCATATAACTAAACATTAAGATGGGGCAGGACCAATGATATGGTCACCTCTACTTGTAGAGTGATCATAATCTAATGGTTTGATTCAAATGCAAGACAAGCTACTTCAACTAATATCCAAGTAAATTAGAATTTTATATATATAAGATGGCAGATATGGTATTATAAGGATATGAGAGCCGATATACTGCAAGGAGGAATGAACTCACAGAGTTCCTCATACCAGTCACACTGAATGATCTACTCTTAAAAGAAGGCATGAATCTGACCATTAAAGGATTTAATCTTGAATGATACAGGAAATCTCAAGCAGTGCACTATATGGCCAATCTCTTATATCAGTCATCACATAATAGAAATCCCAAATTCGAAACTAAAACCCATATTCAAAAATCCACTTCTCATGTAACCAACCTAATCTAACATGAAAAACCTATCTAGCTGTGGCCAATACATATGTAGGAATCAATGATGGCAAATCAAACATCAATAAAATTAGTTTAAAATGGAATTGAACTTTCAGAATTTAAAAAAAACAGGAAGTAGGTATCAGTCGACTTTAACAGTCCACCACATAATCGAAATCCTATTCCATAATCAATCCAAATCCAATCTCACATGTAACCACCCTAGCATTAACTAATACATATGTATATGAATTAAACAGGGTAATTAAATATCAAAAAAAATTCAGCTTAAACAGAAATCAACTTCAGGATTTTCGAACAGAACACTATGTATCAGTGATCTGGCTCGAACCCCTAATTGACATAGGAAAAACCCAATAATTATCAAATTGATTGTGCCAACATGAAGTGCACACGTGTACGTGTCATAGGGATGCATTCGTGTCCAGAAAATAGGATACGAGGTGTCCAAGTGCTTGAAAACACACAACATACGCACATACTGCACTGTCTCGTACAGCGAGTCCACGCTCTCGTGGGCGCGACACGAGGCACGACATGTCTCGTGCTTGTGTCCACGTGTAGCCCACATATAGGCCTATACACACGACACAACACGAGACACGGAGGACACACACACGCGTGAAACGATACGCGTCTCAGACGCGCTTCTGCGCGCGTACAGTCCCAGTGTATGACCAGTGCAGCCTCGTTTTCATGTCCGACACAAAACGAGGTGTCATAAAACTTAGGGAGTGTCTTCTCAGTCACTGCCCCAACCTCCACGCCAAGTTTCGCATGTCGAAACGCTGTGTCCAGTGAGAAATAGGACACGGGTAGCAGGACAGCGCACACGCGTGTCGTGAAGCGTGTCCGCACCCAATTTCGACACAAAATTGACACAAAATTCACATCAGTCTTCACAAAAGTTAATATACATATTTAGATCTACAAATTCATATAATTAGTTTTACAAAAATCGAAAATAAAATCCTAAGAGGCATTCTATCAAACACCTATACATACACTATGACACATGTCCGATACGGACACCAAACGGACACAAAATTCCTCCAAATTCTAGGGGCAGCTAGGAGACTCCTAGATCTAGCCCTAAATGCAAAGAAAACAGAATATTAGAACAATTTATGAAGTTTTACCTATAGGTGCAAAAAGCAAGAAAAGCTTCAAATAGGGGGTTTCCTCCTTACTAGCCAAATGCTCCCAAATTGTCCTAAAGCTGGGATTAAACTCCACAATCAGAAAATAGGAGAGTATTAGGCTCTAATACAAGAAACTAGAGTGGAAAAGGATTTAAAATGAAGATTTTATGGAATAGGGAAGAATGAACAAACCTTTCCTTCTCTAAGTGCTCCTTCAATACAAAAGAGGCAAGAACTAATTGGGAGAATACTTATAGGGAAAGGGGAAGCCCTAAGTGGCTGGCTATGGGCTGATTTCTAGGGTTAGGGTTTAGTTATTGGGCTATGGGCTTAAGTCATAAGTTATTTAATGAAAATCACAAGTCATTGCATTGAACCATAAGTCATTTTACTTAAACTAATCCTCCTATTCCAAAATTAGTTTCTAATGACTAAAAGTAGGTTAACCTAAGTTAGACTAGGGTCACCATGGCTAGGGTTAGGCACTAGGCTAGTCTACGAGGCTCAATGAGTCAAAGTCCAAACTAGGAATCACCAATCCAATATTTTAATCAATAATTCTAATAAGCCAAAATGACCAAATTATTCCTAGGCTAAAAATGATAATAAATCATCCTAATGACATGGTTAGATTCTAGGTCAGACAGTCTCTCGGGTTCCACTAGCAGCACATCAAAATCACAAGTCATGACTTAAAATAGTTTTTAAATAGTTTAAAAAATGATTAAAAATCATAAAAAATCATAATGTGAAATAAATATAAATAAATAATAATTATAATTACAAAATTTCAAAATTATCCTCATCTGGAAAACTGGGTGTTACAAATTTTCCTCGGATAATAATGAAGACAAGATTGAAGTGGAATCATCTACTAGCCATGCACTTAGGCGGAACCTAAGAATAATGAAAATAATGACTAAGGGACAGATGTGCGGTGCACGAATAAAGGAAATGATGATGATAGCCATTGATGCAAACAATAGTGGTGGGGCCTATAATAATGCATTTGGCGTAACTTTAGATAAGTGAGAATCCAGTTTACCTAAAAAGAAAATGGCATGATGTAAAGGGGGTTACACGTATATACTATAATGTTATTACATGTCGCCAATAATGATAGAGACTATGACGGTTCGCTGTACAGTTGGACAACTAAATACCGGAAGATGGTGGTCATCCATAGGTCTCAGTTGTATTATAAATAGAGGCTCTCGACCTCAGTTGTTGTATCATCAAGTTTTCTATCAAGTGTTTTCCACTTTCTTTGAGTAATTGTAATAGTGTGCTTGTACTACTACTACAATAAATAAAAGTTGAGCTTTCAAGTTCCAATTCTTACTCTGCTGAACGATTGTCTTAATTTGGTATCAGGGCCATGAAAATGGTTCACGAATAGGTGCATTCTATCTTGCTAATTTCTTTATGTGACTATTAAAATATAATTTGTTGTTATTTTCCTACTGCATATTGCTAGTTCTGAATGCTTAGGATTAGTTTGTTTGGTGTGTCTATGTGTTGAGTTATGACCTCCAAAGTCGCGTAGGCATTTGTGATCGAAAGTGTCTTGTTAGCCATAAATCTTTGACAGTCGCCCAACCTTTTTACTACAAGAAGGATTAAGCCTAAGTTGTTTAGAAACTAGTAATTGTAGTATTGATTCTAATAATAGATTGCAGGTTAATAGTGTACATGAAGAAGGTAGCAAGATAGATCCCTTAATCATGGGTGACCAGTTAGCTCACCCAATAGGGCATAATAAAAAGACCCTTAATAAGGGTAAAACTGTTAAGAATGCTAATATGTATGAATTTCCTATTGAATTAGAGGAATTGAACAAGTGGACAATTCCCAAGGTCCAACCAAAAGAAATATACCAAATTGGTACTTTGGATTTTAGATCATCCATTGCAATTAAAACAATAGAAAGAATCGTACAGGTTTCTGATAATGATCAAACAATTAAGTTGTTGTCTGAAGTAGATATCTCTCATTATAGAGATAAATATAATTTTATCCATATAGGATTAATACAAGTAGCATTAAAGCCCTTAACTCTTCAAGGGTTAAATGTGTCATTATTGACATCTTTAAGAGATGGAATATGTTTAGATTGAGCACAATCCTTAATGGTAGTCATGTAAACAATCCTTTGTCATGGCCCAATTTATTTTAATGTTTACCCTAATTTGGGTCTATCTTTAACAGATATAAATCTATTTGAATCAATGCCTTTAAATCTAAAGACATATAGTTATAATTTTCTTCCTGGATCTGAAACTATATCAATAATCTATAGAGTTCATTTTAAGGTGTTAAATACTTTAGCTCCAAAAGTTAGACACCTTACGAAACCAGGACAGACTACTTTAGTAGAGACTAATCCCTTCACTACTAAAGTAGCTACTAATAGAACAACTAAATAGAAAGAAATAAACTTTCCAGAAGAATGGACTTTGAATACGGCTGTACCTCCTAAACCCTAATGGATATGGAGATAGATCAAATTATTCAAACTCCAGATGGAGATATAGAAGTAAGATTTACTCCGCAAATTAAAGCTATAATTTCTACATCATCTAGCTGTTCAAAGAGATTTATATCTGATAAATTAGTATCAGATAGAAGTTCTGAAGTAGAATCTTCTAATAAAGAAGAAAATAAACTAAAAAACTACAGATCAATGAGTCTAATATTGTTCATCCAATATATAGATCTCAATCGTCTAAATTCGACGATGAACCGACAATGTCGGAAATTAATTTTAATCTTTAATGGATATAGATGAATATCTAGGAATTATAAGATTCCTATATAAGGAATTTTATAGCAAAGAAAATAATGAATTTAGATAATGTTATGAAAATACTTTCGATATAATGCAAAGAGCATTATTTAAGGTGAATATCACTAATATATCAATAAAACCAAAAAGATTAAATGGTTTTATGAATGGTTTATGGAACAATATGTGATAAATTAAGACAAATTAATGTCTTAGAAGATCAATATAAAGTATGGACTACAAAAGTAGGATTAAAAATAAGATCTACATATCCTCTGAATGAGCATTTAAAAGTTTATGTTCAAAATTGAGTAGATTTAGAAGCTAATTCCTTTTATAAAGTTGTTGAACATGAGAAACCAACAATAAAAGAATTACAAAAAAATATTTTACAAAAAAATTACACAAATACATATATTCAAATTATGGGTCAGCAGTTGACTAGAATTGAAACTGATACTCAATAATTTTATCCTTCTCATCAATTCTATTCCACCATTTTATCAAACAATTTCTTTTTAACTTTAAAATGCCAAATTCCTCCTCACATTTGAAAGTCCACTTCAAAATATGAGGAATGTTATTAGCTACGAAGAAATACATTATTGTTTCATCTTTGTAGTATGTTTGATGTTTCTGGCAAATTTTTGTCTTGTCAACCCATTCTTCAAAGGCATGAAACATTGGAATGGAGAGTATTTTAAGACTTGCTCCAAAATAAGACCACCATTTGTGGAATCAAGACGGAATTTCCTGATCCAAAATTTTTAAACATATTTTTATAAACAATGAATGCTTTCTTTTCTCATTCTCGTAGTAGAATATATTGTAGAAAGCATCAATGTAATCCTAATAAGTGAATTAGATAGAGGACGATTTGTCTCTTGAGTGCATTGCTCTTTCCAGATTCGGGTGAAGTCTCCAAGATTGAGGGGTAAGAATATTGAATATATTAATTTTACTATAGACAATTTCACTAAGTGAATCTTTCGGATTTTGCCAAAAATGTTCAATCTCTACAGTATTTGTGGAAAGAAGCATTCCTTCATAATGATGTCGTGGTATAGTTTTTATTGGAAAGAAATTTTTCTCAAGATATTTCTCCCGAATTTTCCAAGGATCTTTTGTCATTGGCAAGTCTTGCCTATCAAGACAAATAACATCCTCGGAGTTTATTTTCTGAGTATAGATTGATTCAACATTTGCTAATTCGGAAGCTTCTTTGTAGGAAAAGTTTTCCTTTTCAGTTTCAGTAGCCGAAGTTGTAATATTTCTTCTTACTGGAATTTGGTCCAGTCCCCGAGTTCTGCGATCTATGGTTTCTCCCATGGCTGCTTGCCTTTATCTCGACGATCCATGCTGCAAAAATTCACGAGTTAAAAAGTCAGAAGGACTATTTTCATTCCCTTTAATGTGTTCTATATCAAAATCAAATATAGCTACTTCAGCTTGCCATCTGGCAAATATTTGTTTGGATGCTAAATTTTTAACATATTTTTCTAGCACAGTTTTTACAGAACTACAATCTATTCTAAGCAAAAACTTTTGATTTAATAAATCATCTTGGAATTTATATATGCATTTGAAAATAGAAAGAATTTCTTTCTTTATAGTAGAATAATTCATTTGGGCATCATTCCATTTCCCAGAGCAAAATCTTACTAAGACTTCCTTATTAGTCTCAGGATTTCGTTGCTTCAAGATTCCACCGTACCTTATATCACTGGCATCGGTTTCAACTATTTTGAACCATGTAGCATTCGCCAAGTATAAATAAGGTAGATTTTTAGCCGTTTGCTTTATTATTCTAATTGCCTTGGTATGTTCTTCAGTCCAAGCAGGAGGGATTTTCTTTAACCTTTGATACAAAAATTTTATATCCTGAGCAATTTTCTTATAAAATTCAGACACATAATTAAGTGCCCAAGAAAACTTTGTAACTATTTATTATCAGTTATTTCATCAGGGAAAATTTATCAAGCCCAAAAATTGTAAAAGTTTTATGAAAAACCCACCGCAAAATAATATTTTATTGTGTGGCCAGAATTAGCAAAAAATATATAAAAGGGTACGGAATGACCTTTTTGCCCTTATAATTTATTGAAAACACCCACGAAACATACTCTTCAAAAAATGTTTCGATTCTTCCTCTTCTTCCATACGCTGCTCACTTTCGAATCTAAGTTTTCTCCTCCAAAATCTTCAAACCTTACTTCAAAAACTCGTTAGTGACTCTCCATTCACAATCTTTACACCATGTCATCATCATTAGTTCCCACTTCATCATCATCAGCAGCATCAACTGGAACCTCATTTCATCATCATCATCTGCATCAATTGGAACCCCAATTAGAGAAGAGAGAGATGATGTGAAGGGAATTAAGAGCTTTTTGTCATCCTCCGTGTTAAAATCATAGAGAATTGACATTCTTCGTATTAAAAACACGGAGAGTGGCCTTTTCCCGTATTAAATTGACGGAGAATGGCCATTCTTCGTGTTAAAATGACGAAGTACGGCCATTTCTCGTATTAAAAATGCAGGAGAATGATCATTCTCCGTGTTAAAATAAGCTAAAATTACGGAGAATGGCCATTCTCCGTGTTAAAATGAATGAGAATGGTCATTCTTCGTGTTAAAATCACAAAAAAATTATATTTTTCGTTTTAAAATGACGGAGAATGACCTGCAGGAGAATAGTCATTATACTGAGCCCTAGGTTCATCCCATTAATTTTGGCTTAGGACTTAGTAAAATGAACCTATTAAATGAGATTCATTATACTGAGCCCTAGGTTCATCGCATAAATTTGTGACTCTTTAATCGAGGGCCACGAGGCTTGTGGTTTGGACCATACTCACCCTATATAAGGGGAAGTTTTTATGAAGAGTCATATCTTCCTCTCTTAGCATTCACAACACCATGCTTGACCCAGACTTCGAACGGCCGTCGTCGGCCTTACAAAAGTTGGTTGGTGGTTGTGGACCCCTTCGTTCAAAGAAGTTGTATCTTTGTACAAGAGGTGCTGATGAGTGTCGAGATGTGCCGGAATACCCACCATGATAGTTAGAACCTGAGCGACGTCTTCGAGGTCCTTACGATAGGGTTTGGGTTAATTGCCAACCCGAAGAGCCACAGATTGTTCTCTGCCCTGCTCATAGCGGTTGTACGCCTTTGTTAGGCTGGAAGAGCCTCAGGAGCTGCCGTGAGCCAACAGCTGCTTCAGGAAGTGGTCTGCTCTGGCGAGAAAATGGCTCGCTGCGGGTCTGTGGGTTCTTTGGACGCAGACCTTGATGGCGACTGTATTCACATCTTATATCCGCAGTCTCTTGCCACAAGGGTAGAAGTTGTGGAGCTATTCTGTATAGAGCAACAATTGCTTAGTTCTCATAAAAGAGTCCTACGATCATACTGTGAAGACTAACCCCATTGCAGATCTTTAGGAGTTCTTTCAATATAATCACAAAGAATCTGTAATAGACCCTTGTAGGTGTGATTTTTAATAAAAGAACTTTTTGTGATCTTTTTTGTTGTATGTTCTGTTAAATTTTTTTTCTGTTGTATCTTCTACAATACCACCTTAAAGTTTTAGAATACAGAAGAATGACCATTCTCCATATTAAAATTATGGAGAATGGCTATTCCCCACTATAAAATCACGGAGAATGATGATTCTCTGTGTTAAAATCACGGAGAATGGCCATTCCCCATTTTAAAATCATGGAGAATGGCCATTCTCCGTGTTGAAATCATGAAGAATGGTTATTTCCGTGTTAACATGCAGGAGAATAGTCATTCTTCGTTTTAAAATCGTAGAGAATGGCCATTCTCTATTGATCACGTAGAATGGTCATTCCATATGTTAGAATGCTGGAGAATGGCCATTCCCCGTGTTAAAATTATGGAGAATGGCTATTCCCCGTGATAAGATCACGGAGAATGGTTATTCCCGTGTTAACATGTAAGAGAATAATCATTCTCCGTATTAAAATTACGAAGAATGGTCATTCTTCGTTGTAAAATCACGTAGAATGGCCATTCTCCGTGTTATAATGCAGGAGAATAGCCATTTCCAGTGTTAAAATTACGAAGAATGATCATTCCCTATGTTAAGATCACGGAGAATGATCTTTTTTTTTGTTTTTTTAAAGTATATATTTGTTGATTTCATATTTTTCATTGTTATTTATTTTATATCAGTACAAACAACCGAGAAGCTCAAAAAAGATAAATAAAAGGGTCAGGAATGAGAAAAAACGAGCTTCAAAAACAAGTTGGATCGTTGCAAAATGAAGCCATTAATTAATGGACGAAAAACTTCAAACCTCTCCACGAAGATGATGATGATGAGCGATGATCGGAGTTCGACTGAAAAAAAAACACAGTGAACTACGAACGATCTTTGCAATCTCTGCTGAAGATGAGAGCAATGGAATTCAGATCTCTCGTAAAGAAGAAGAAGACAAAAATCACAATAAAAATCTGAGTTTGTGAATTCAAATACATATATATGACCAAATTTTTGTGAAGGGATAGCTATGGTATTTTCAAAATGGCAATTTTGTAAATACAGAACATCTAAAGGAAATCTTGAAATATTTAACGTAAAAATATATAATGTTGGGTATTTCATAAAACCCACCCTGCGGGTGGATTTTTCATAAACACTCACCTCGACAGCGGATATCTCAACAATTTTCAGTTAGGGGAAAATTTATGAAATGCCCAAAAATTGCAAAATTTTTATGAAAAAGAGACTACAAAATAACATTTTATCACGTGCCCAGAATTAGCAAAAAATATATTAAAGGGTGTGGAATGAGCTTTTTGCCCTTCTAATTTATTAAAAATACCTACGAAACTACTCTTAAAAAATGTTTTGATCCTTCCTCTTCTTCCATACGCTGCTCACTTTCAAATCTAGGTTTTATCCTCCAAAATCTTTAAACCTTACTTCAAAAACTCGATAGTGACTCTCCATTCACAATCTTCACACCTTGTCCTCATCATCAGTTTCTACTTCATCATCATCAGCAGCATCAACTGAAACTCTACTTCATCATCATCAGCAGCATCAACTGGAACCCCACTTCATCATCATCATTAACATCAACTAGAATCCTAGTAAGAGGAGAGCTGATGTGAAGAGAAATAAAAGCTTTTTATTATTTTCTGTGTTAAAATTAAGGAGAATTGACATTCTCCGTGTTAAAAACACGGAGAATGGCCTTTCCCCGTGTTAAATTAACGGAGAATTGCCTTTCTTCGTGTTAAGGAGAATGACCATTCCCTGTGTTAAAATACAGGAGAAAGGTTATTCTACTTGATAAAATAACAGAGAATTGTCATTCTTCATGCTAAAATCACGGAGAATGACCATTCGTCGGTGTTAAAAAGAATGAGAATGGTCATTTTCGTGTTAAAATCTTCGTGTTAAAATGACGGAGAATGGCCGGCAGGAGAATAGTCATTATACTGAGCCCTAGGTTCATCCCATTAATTTGGGCTTATGACTTAATAGAATGAACCTATTAAATGAGATTCATTATACTGAGCCCTAGGTCCATCCCTTTAATTTGGGAGTCTTTAACCGACGTCCACGTGGCCTGTGATTTGGACAACACTCATCCTATATAAGGTGGAGTTTTTATGAAGAGTCGCATCTTCCTCTCTTAGCATTCCTAGTACCGTGCTTGACCCAGACTTAGCTTCGAACGGCTGTCGTTGGCCTTACAAAAGTTGTATGTTGGTTGTGGATCCCTTCGTTTAAAGAAGCTGTATCTTTGTACAAGAGCTGCTGATGAGTGTCGAGATATACTAGAATGCCCACCATGAGGAGTTAGAACCTGAGCGACGTCTTGGAGGTCTTGGAGGTCCTGACGACAGGGTTTGGGTTGATTGCCAACCCGAAGAGCCACAGGTTGCTCTCTGCCCTGCTCATAGCGGTTGCCCGCCTTTGTTAGGCTGAAAGAGCCTCAGGAGCTGTCGCGAGCCAATAGCTGCTTCAGGAAGTGGTCTGTTCTGACGAAAAAATGGCTCGCTCGCGTATGGGGGGTCCTGTGGGCGCAAACCTTGATGGCGACTATATTCACAACTTCTACCCGCAGTCACTTGCCGCAAGGGTAGAAGTTGATGAGCTATTCTGTCTAGAGCAACAATTGCTTAGTTCTCACCAAAGAGTCCTATGATCATACTGTGAAGACTAACCCCGCTGTAGATCTTTAGGAGTTCTTTCCATATAATCACAAAAAATCTGTAATAGACCCTTGTAGGTGTGATTTTTAATAAAAAAAAATTTTGATATATTTTTTTGTATGTTCTATTAAAATATTTTCTGTTGTATTTTTCTATTGTATCTTCTGCAAGAGCCCCTTCAATGTGTTAGAATGTAGAAGAATTAACATTCCCCGTATTAAAATCATGGGAAATAGCCATTTTCCGTTGTAAATCACGGAGAATGACCATTCTCCGTGTTAAAATCATAGGAAATGGCCATTCTCCGTTGTAAAATCACGGAGAATGGCTATTTCCGTGTTAACGTGTAGGAGAATAGTCATTCTCCGTGTTAAAATCATGGAGATTGGCTATTCTTCGTTATAAAATCATGTAGAATGGTCATTCCCCATGTTAGAATGCAGAAGAATGGTCATTTTTTCGTGTTAAAATCATGAAGAATGGCCATTCCTCGTGATAAGATCACGGAGAATGGCTATTCCCGTGTTAACATGCAGGAGAATAATCATTCTTCGTATTAAAATCAAGGAGAATGGTCGTTCTCTGTTGTAAAATTATGTTAAATGGCCATTCTTCGTGTTATAATGCAAGAGATTAATGGTCACTCCAGGGAGCGGTCATAGATGACGGGTCCTCCAGCAACTGACCCGCCAACAAGGGGGTGGAGGAGTCCCAGCGCGGGGGAGGCCAGCGTAGAGGGGGGCTGGCCCACAAAGTGGGAGCCGCCAGGCTCATGGAAGCCCACGACAGAGGGGGAAGACTGGCCCACAACGTGGGAGCCTCCGAGCAAGCGTAATAGGCTTCCCACAACTAAGGGAGAGGGCTGGCCCACAACGTGGGTGCCACCGGGCGCGCAACAGCCCAAAACTGAGAATGAGGGCTGGCCCATACCGTGGGGGCCCTCAAACCCGAGGGAACTTACAACCGTGGGGACAGGCTGATCCACACAGTGGAAGCCTGTGCACGTGCCTAACGGAGGGGGAGTTAGAGTTACGCTACCCCCAAAGAGCGTAGCTGCGGGAGAACATATTACGCTGGCCTACCCAAGCGTAGAGCTACGCACGAGAGGGGGAGCTGGCCCGGTCTCCAAGGCAGCAGCCTGGCGTGAGGAAGAAGCAACGCTAGCAGGCGCTTCGTTAGGCGTGTAACCGAAAAGGCACGGGGCCCCGAGCCAGCTCGGCATGGGAACCGAGGTGGGAACGAAAGTGCGAGACTGTCCGGCGCTGGTCCCGAGGCCGTTCTCGGGGAGGAGGACGCCGCTCCGTGCTCTGCCGCGGCCGAAGGAGGCCATGCCAAGGCGAAGGGCGCCGGCGTTGCAAGCCCGGAGGAAGAAGCGAGGGGGGAAGCTCGCCGTGGCTGGGGTAGGGCGGCCCCCCGACCAACGAGGGAGAGTTGGTCAGGGGTCCAGGCCGGGAACACCGGAGGGGGGCGCCGAGAAGGGTGGGTAGGGAGGACCGCGGGAGGGGGCTCGGGGTAGAGTCGGACTGAGAGGTCAGAGGGCGGCGACGACGAGGGAAGTTGGGGAGCGCGGCGGAGACGGAAGAGGAGGAGGGCTTCCGGATGATGCGGCGGGGGGAGGACTTCCTGAGGAGGGTGGCGGGGGGCGATGAGGCCGGGGATGGGCGCGAGCGCCGCGAGCGACTTGCCGTCGGGGCCGCCAGGGGTGAGGGGACGGGGAGGGGGGAGAAATGCGGTGGAGGGGTAGAACGAGCTGGGAGGGAAAGGGATGGGCGGGGCGGCAGGCGGAGCTGGCCACCCGGGCGGCCGGGGAGGCATGCCGGAGGGGGAAGCTCGATCTCCAGGAAATCGCCAAGGGGGACACTTCCGGAGCGAGTTTTTATATATATGTGTGTATATATTTTTTTTTATATATATGTGTGTATATAAATATATATATATATATATATATATATATATATATATATATATATATATATATATATATATATATATATTTCATATTATATATATATATATTTCATATTTTATTTTAGGAATTGACATATATTTTCAAAATATTTGTTGTACATATAATATAAGTCTTATTTTATTTATATGGCTTTTTTAAAATACTTGCAAGATTTTCAGTGGGGCAAATAAAGAGGGTGTATAATATGTTCACCCAAAACTACTATACATATTCTTGGTTTTATTTATTATTATTATTATTATTATTATTATTATTATTATTATTATTATTATTATTATTATTATTATTATTATAAGAATATCTCTAATATTTGTTTTTTTTAAATTCGGAAATAGATATTATTATGTTGTACATAGTTTATTTAAACACCCTACACTAGAAAAGCATTGTTAATTTTTTTGGATTTTATTGAGTACTTATACATATAAAGATATGTATGTATGTATGGTTATATATATATATATATCTATAGAAATAGAAATAGAAAAAAAAAGATCAATCATTATCTCATGAGATAATGAATATCTCATGAGATAATAATTCCAAATACACCCGCTGCCTAAAACTGATCGCAGCCTGTATCATCCCCAACCTATATGTAGATGACGAGAGAGGGAGAGAAGATGATATATATATATATATATATATATATATATATATATATATATATATATATATATATATATATATATATATATATATATATATATATATTTGATATATATATAATTTTAGGAATTGACATATATTTTCAAAATATTTGTTGTACGTATAATATAAGTCCTATTTTTATTTATATGGCCTTTTTAGAATACTTGCAAGCTTTTCTGTGGGAAAAATAAAGAGGGTGTATAATATGTTCACCCAGATTAAACTACAATTCATATTATTGGTTTTATTCATTTTGTTATTATTATTATTATTATTATTATTATTATTATTATTATTATTATTATTATTATTATTATTTATATTGTAATTATTATAAGAATATTTCTAATATTGGTTTTTTTAAAAATTAGGAAATATATATTATTATGTTTGTACATAGTTTATTTAAACACCCTACACTAGAAGCATTTTTTAGTTTTTTTTGGATTATATAGAGGATTATACATATATAGATATTTATGTATATATGGTTATATATATCTGTAGAAATATAAATAGAAAAAAAAGATCAATCATTATCTCATGAGATAATGAATATCTCGCGAGATAATAATTCCAAATACGCCTGCTGCCTAAAACCGATTGCAGCTTGTATAATCCCCAACCTATATATAGATGACGAGAGAGAAAGAGAAGATATTCATCGAAAATAAACCCTAACCTAATCTTTCCAACCCCCGTATGACCACCCCCTGCTGCCAACGGGCCGCTTCGACCGCCTGCATGCCAGAGTTCGTCGTCGACGATTGCCTCAATCGTGCGACAGAAACAGCAACAACAATAGCATTGGTAGCCCAGGTACCCTCTTTCGAGGTTGCTTTTCTTCGTATATACTCCATAAAATTGGATTCCATAAATTCTTACGGAGAGCCGATATGTCACGACCTGTACCCGCTTTTGGGCGCGAGCTCGTGGAGAAGCCAGTTACGTATCGAGCGGACTCCAGCCCGACTCGAGTACGTATAAGCTGTCAAGGTCATGGTATCATGGCTAATATGGTAATCTATAGTGTATCTCAATCCACAAGAGTATATAAGACAAGAATGAACAAGTATGGGTCGTGGTCTGCAGCCTACTAGCATATATGTCCGATTAGACTCCAAAAATAATATGAGTCTATAAAGCTCAGCTGATAAACAGGATATATCATAAAAGCACGAGAAAGATAGTAAGTCAATAATACTAACAAAATACCTGAATCATGCGATTGAAGTCAACTACCACATGCTCAGCTAACTAACTCCGTGCAATTAGCTACCTGAAGAGATCATCAGGTCCTCAGAGGACTAGCAAGATACATAAACATGCCTACTAATATGAAAGTAAATAACATGTATGGAGGATAAGAACGGTGCCAGAAAGATATCTAAAATATGGAAATGTAATACTAGACTTGGCTATCAATCAATTGGACAACCCCCATAGCTTGTAGTACAATGTAAGATACTTCCAATCTATAGTAGGTTTCGACTGTAGCACAATGCAAGATACTCCCAGTCAATATTGGCCAATTCTAGTATCGATTTCCTCTCCTAAAGGAAAACAAGAATACACCTATAAACCGTAGTACAATGCAAGATACTCCCAATTTATAGTGTCGCAAGTCAAGTCAATCAATCAATATCAAGTTAGAAGAATCTGTTATAGGTCGTAGTACAATGTAAGATACTCCCAATCTATGGTATGTCTCAATTGTAGTACAATGCAAGATACTCCCAGTCAAGATTAGTCAAGTCAAGAACAAGGTATAGAACTGGCAATTCTATCATAAGACACAATAATATGAAGAAGATTAATAGACAAGCAATATCCTATACGTGCACGTAATCTAGAACAAGTAAGACAATCAGGGACACCAATCACAATATGGAAATATAAAAGAAAAACAAAAGAAAGAAAACAATGTAAATACTGCATATGTTCGACAAGGTATACTTGCCTGAGGGTTGCACGGAGAACCAACAATATATCGCCAATCAACAAGTCAGAACGTCCAAGTCTCACAACTGCCTCCAGAAGCTGTAATAGATGTTACCAATATTTCCAGATTAGTCAAATTAGCTAGGATAGCCTGTCCTTAAGTCCAATTATGGATACAGGGGCAAAACGGTAATTTTAGGCAAAAACGATGTCCATCGTTGGACCCGCTTTGCACCGAAAAGTGTACCAGAGTCAATGGTCTCTAAAATCGTCAAACTATATGTCTACGGATTCGTTTTGATGATACGAATCCAACCGTATGTCCAGCTTTGGATTTCGGTGGGCCGTGCAAAAAATTGCCCGTTGAATCGGATCGTGGGGCCCACAAAACAGCGATCCGATAAACTATCTCAGAATTGGACCAAACTTGGCATACAGAACCAGAAAAATGATACGGTCGTGTTGGCACAAGTTTCATCTCGATCTGACGAACGTGCACAAAGTAATTGGGAAATTTGCACAGAAGTCGATACGGTAAATTTTGACGGATACACATCAAATTCGTCACGCACACACAACCAATTTGAATTCCGTCAAAGCCCACACGTCCACGAAGGCGATACACACCTTTCGATGCTTTCGATTCGCGACCACGTCACCCGGATTGGCGGGATGCACGTCGTATCGATGTTTTTCTAGTTTTTAAAACAGGTTTTCGGTGAACTTCGAGATTCGATTTCTCGACACGTAGATGATGATTTCCAAATCCACAAAAAGGGTCATGAAGTTCTATATGTTGTCTACAACTGTCTTTAAATATTTTTATAGAAAATGCAGTGTTCTGGTCATGAACAGTCTTCCAAGGAGGACTTCTGAATTGTTCTTTTTGCTATTTTACACTCAGTTTTTTGTCGGTTTTTGAATTGATTTCCAGAAAAATCCAGTCGAGTTTATTCAAATCTATTTGAAGGGTCACTTAGGTGGTTATATAGGCTACGCATAGGTTTTTATAGATCGTAAAACGATAAACTAGGGAGAGAGAAAAATATGGGAGAACAGGGGTCACCTGTGCGGGATTGCTGTCGGTTCCGTGTGCGCGGCCAATGCTCGTGGTCGGCCTGTGGCCGGCGGCGGCTTCCTCGCGACTGCGCGAGACCGTGGGGAGGTCGTCTGGTTGCCGGGGACGCATGAAGGTGTGCTAGGGTTTGCGTTTTCTTCGTTCGTCTCCCTCTACCTCTGTTTATAGATGGCTGTGTACAGTCGGTTTGTGTGTGGTTAGCTGATGGGTTCAGGTAGGTGTGGCTCGGGCCGAGCTTGCTTGGGTGGGCTGGGAGTTCCTCTGTTGTCTAGCTTCCTTGTTTTATTTGTTTGGGTTTGCTTTCCTTGTTTTTCCTTTTCTTTATTATTATTAATGTATCTATACATATGTATATATGTATATACACACCACCTATATATATATATATATATATATATATATATATATATATATATATATATATATATATATATATATATATATATATATATATATATACACACACACCTACACACATATATAATATATATTTATATATATATGTATACACATACACACATTTATATATAGGTGTGCTATTGATCAACGTCTACAAAGAATGTGGACCAGAAAGAACAAGCATGTCAAACGGATCACTGTGGGGGCTATATGTTGGGTGCTTTGGAAAAATAGAAACAAGTGGCGATATGAAGAATACAAATATGATGAAGTTCATCTTACGTTCGAAGTTAGGAGACAAGTCAGGAAAGCTATGGTCAGATGCAAGACTTCCATACGGGATTGAGTAAGCCTCATCTATGTATCTTCACAATGACTATTAGCATGTAACCTGAGTTGGTACTCACCAGAAAGTTTCAATAAAATTTAGTGTTCTGGTAATATATATATATATATATATATATATATATAATTATATATATATATATTATGTGTATTTTTATATATATATATATATATCTATATATGTATGTATATATATGTATGTATGTATATTTTTATCTATATATATATATATATATTAATATATAGATATATATCTATATATATATATATATATCGATATATATATATATACAACATACATATATGTATGTATATATATGTATGTATGTATATATATATATATATACATACATACTATGTATGTATGATATATATATACATACATATATGTATGTATGTATATATATATATATATATATTTATATATATATATCTATTTATATATGTAAATATATATATAATATATTATATATATATATATATATCTATATATATATCTATATATATATATCTTATATATATTTTATATATATATTTATAAAAAAAAAAAAAAAAAAAAAAAATATATATATATATATATATATATATATATCTTATATATTCTAATATTATTACATATATATATATAATATATATATATATATATCTATTATATATATATATATATATATTATATATATAATATATTTAAAAAATATTACCACAAATTCCATACAGACAGTACAAATTCCATATATATATTTAAAATATATATATATATATATATATATATATATATTTAAAAAAGAAAAAAAAAAAAAATATATATATATATAATATCTATATATATATTATATATATATATATAATATATATATATATATATATATATATATATACCACAAATTCCATACAGACAGTAAAATATTTAAAAGATAATCAACATTAATTATCTATAGTACTAATATATTTATTTAATCACCACAAAATAATAATAAAAATTAAATGGTGGTTTGGTGAATCCGTATTACTCTCCTTTATTCGGGTCCAGAAAATTATACAAATATTGTAAACAATATTTAATAGTAAAATACCAATTTTGTACCAATATTTAAATAGTTAAAAATATACATCACCTAAAATAATTTATGAAATATTTGTACACACATAAAATATGCCTACATGGTCGTCTTCGGTCTCACTACATACCTACAAAGGCTTGGATTCGATTCGGGTCCAGTTCGGACTAAATTGGCACAACCGGGTCCTCTAAAATCATAATCTTAATTAATATATAATTAATTAAATCTATAGGGGTTACGTCGCAACTTAGCCTGATTTTTCTAATTAGGACACACTTATGGCTCGGCCTTCCTTGGCATGGCTACTACACTAGTCAAGGCACGCTACTGCACTATCCGTGCCATGATTCCTAGTTGTCTGGTACTTCAAAACTCAATCATGGCTAAAGTCATCTACCATAATAATTAACTAAATAATTATTTATAAATTCTAAAATCACTATTTAAATCAAATAAGTAATAAAAATATTTGAAAAAAAAATTTCGGGAAGGGGAGCTACAAATCTATCCACCTTAAAAATAATTTCGTCCTCGAAATTCTAATTTATGACTATTCCTTAAAATTCAAAGGCTAGTATTTCCTTAATCTCCTCAAATTTAATTTCTCAAAAATATTCTATAACCTTCTCTAGCCATTTTATAACTCCAGATACTTGGGGACTTCTACCCACCTTTGGTCACACTACTCCTCAAAACACGGTCATTAAAATCTTATAGTCTTCTAACTAGTTGCTAATAATTCTACCAACATATATTTTTGGGCGTATGGCATCTATAATCCCTCATATCTATAAACAACCAATACTCAATAATCATGCAATATTATACTATAATTTAAGAATTTCTGATGAATTCTAGACAGCAGGATCATTCGTCACCCCGGAATAGGAAGGGACGAGAATCAATGGTACGGAAAGCAAGGAAGTGTAATCGAGAGCAAATATGGAGTTTTCAAGGACGTAGAGAATTTCTAGGAGAATTTTCAAAGCAGAGTGGATTGAGATTTCTAAGGTTTAGTCATATTTGCAGGCTTGTACAGGTACAATTACATAACCGATACGATATGCTCTGACCTGCATGGGCCACCACAAAAACTTGTCACGACCCGCACCCGCTTTTCGGGCACGAGCTCGTGGACAAGTCAGCTATGTATCGAGCGAGCTCCAGCCCGACTCGAGTACGTATAAGCTGTCAAGGTCATGGTATCATGGCTAATATGGTAATCTACAGTGTATCTCAATCCACAAGAGTATATAAGACAAGAATGAACAAGTATGGGTCGTGGTCTGCAGCCCACTAGCATATATGTCCGATTAGACTCCAAAAATAATATGAGTCTATAAAGCTAAGCTGATAAGCAGGATATATCATAAAAGTACAAGAAAGATAGTAAGTCAATAATACTAACAAAATACATGAATCATGCGATTGAAGTCAACTACCGCATGCTCAGCTAACTAACTCCATGCAATCAGCTACCTGAAGAGATCATCAGGTCCTCAGAGGACTAGCAAGATACATAAATATGTCTACTAATATGACAGTAAATAACATGTATGGAGGATAAGAACGGTGCCAGAAAGATATCTAAAATATAGAAATATAATATTAGACTTGGCTATCAATCAATCGGTCAACCCCCATAGCTTGTAGTACAGTACAAGATACTCCTAATCTATAGTAGGTTTTGACTGTAGCACAATGCAAGATACTCTCAGTAAAGATTAGCCAATTCTAGTATCGATTTTCTCTCCTAAAGGAAAATAAGAATACACCTATAAACCGTAGTACAATGCAAGATACTCCCAATTTATAGTGTCGTAAGTCAAGTCAATCAATCAATATCAAGTTAAAAGAATCTATTATAGGTCGTAGTACAATGTAAGATACTCCCAATCTATAGTATGTCTCAACTGTAGTACAATGCAAGATACTCCCAGTCAAGATTAGTCAAGTCAAGAACAAGGTACAGAACTGGAAATTCTATCATAAGATACAATAACATGAAGAAGATTAATAGACAAGCAATATCCTATACGTGCACGTAACCTAGAACAAGTAAGACAATCAGGGACACCAATCACAATATGGAAATATGAAAGAAAATAATAGAAAGAAAACAATGTAAATACTGCATATGTTTGGCAAGGTATACTTGCCTGAGGGTTGCACGGAGAACCAACAATATATCGCCAATCAACAAGTCAGAACGTCCAAGTCTCACAAATGCCTCCAGAAGCTGTAATAGATGTTACCAATGTGACCAGATTAGTCAAATTAGCTAGGATAGCCTATTCTTAAGTCCAATTCTGGACACAGGGGTAAAACGATAATTTCGGGCAAAAATGATGTCCGTCGTTAGACCCGCTTTGCACCGAAAAGCGTGCCAGAGTCAATGGTCTCTAAAGTCATCAAACTATATGTCTACGAATTTGTTTTGATGATACGAATCCAACCGTATGTCCAGTTTTGGATTCGGGTGGGCCGTGCACAAAATCGCCCGTTGAATCGGATCGTAGGGTCCG
>JANAVB010013397.1:4136733-4164233 GCA_029216955.1 Iris pallida | reverse complement strand
CCGCTAGTCCCCATCGGTGTCCTTCGCTCTGCGCGGCCTGCTGACGGTCCGCAGTGCCTCACCGCCGCCTTCCCTTCCGTCGTGCCGCCCTCCCCCTGTCCCCCTCCCTCCCCTTCGTCCCCGTCCGATCCTCCGTTCGATCCGGAAACGGCGACCCCTCCGGTGGCCCCTCCGGTGGCTGTGCTCCCCGCCCAGCCAGTCGCCCTCCTCCCGCCGCCCCCTAGCCCTCTCCCCGTCCCGGCTGCAGGCATCCCCACAGCCCCTGGTCCGCCTCCTCCCGCTTCGGGCCTGCCGGTGCCACCCCCTAATCCGGTTCCCCCTCCTCGCTCTCCCCGTAGCGCTTCCCTCCCAGGCGGACCCCTAGCCCCTCCTTCCGCTCCTCTCTCCGCCTCCGCCTCCGCCTTAACTCCGTCTTCCTCTTCCTCGGACGGCGCATACTGGCAAGACCCTACCTCCGGCCGGTGGTATTGGGTCTCCGCCCATCCCCAGGCGGCGGCGGCCCTCCTCGCTCTTGGAACGATTCGCTACCCCTAGCGCTCCCGACGACGGCGCTCCCGCAGCGGCACCCCATCCTCCCGGAGGATCCCTCCTCAGGCGGCCCCTTTCCTCCGTCTCAGCTGGCCCCCTCGGGCCTCGCGCGTGGATCATCCCCCCTGGGGAGCCGCGCACGTCCGCCACGTGCCTCCTCCCCCCCGGGCCCCGTGCTCCCGGCGGCCTCCGCCTTCCCCTCGGCGGACCCCTCTCCTCTCCGCGGCTCTCGCCGTCGCGCCGCTCCCCCGCCCCCCGGAGATCCGCTCCGCAGCCCTGCCTCCTGCGTCGACCAGAGACCTCTCTCCCGTCTCTTCTCCGGCCTCGTGGCCCCCTCCCCGGCGGCCGTCTCGTGGAGTGGGACGGTGGAGTGATGTCCCCCTCCGGTGACGCGACCTCCTCCCCTCCATCTCCGCGGCATCGACACCCCCAGCGGAGCCCCCTCCCCGCCGTGGCTCCCGCCGGCGTGTCACCCACCCCCCTCGGGCGTTGCTCAGCTCCCTCGGGCGTTGCGCCGCCGTCTAGGGCCCCGCGTCGTCGTCTCGGACAGTGCTCCCTTCTCGGGAAGTGTGTAGGCCGGCGCTGGAGCCCCTTCCCGTTTCGTGCGTTCGGTCCCCCCTCGTAGCTCGTGCGGAGCGGACAGCTGCTTTCAAAAATTCAAAATTTGCTTTCGAATTTTTGAATTGCCCCCTCTTTTCAAAATTTCCTTTTTCGTTTTTGTTTTTTTCGTTTTAGCTTTCTTTTGTCTGTCTTAGGTGTCCTTCAGAGCTCTTTTGTTGTTTCAGCTCTGCCCTGTCTGTTTGGCTCTTTCCGAGCCCCCTTTGTTTTTCAATAAATTATTTTTTGTTAAATATATATATATATATATATAAATATATATATTTTTTTTTTATATTTATATATATATATATATATGTATATGTATATGTATATATGTATATACTTTAATAAATTATAAATACATTTACATGCCTATATATTCAATATATTTATCCTGATATTTATACATATATATATATACCACAAATTCCATACAGACAGTAAAATATTTAAAAGATAATCAATATTAATAATATCTAATAGTACTAAATATATTTATTTAATCACCATAAAATAATAAAATATTAATTAAATAATTAAATGGTGGTTTGGTGAATCCGTATTTCTCACCTTTATCCGGGTCCAGAAAATTATACAAATATTGTAAAACAATATTTAATAATAAAATACCAATTTTGTACAAATATTCAAATTGTTAAAAATATACATCAATACCTAAAATAATTTATGAAATACTTGTACACACATAAAATATGCCTACATGGTCGTCTTCGGTCTCACTACATACCTACAAAGGCTTGGTCCGGTTCTGGTCCAGTTCGGACTAAATTGGCACAACCAGGTCCCCTAAAATCATAATCTTAATTAATATATAATTAATTTAATCTATAGGGGTTGCGTCGCAACTTAGCCTGGTTTTTCTAGTTATGACACACTTAGGGCTCGGCCTTCCTTGGCATGGCTACTACACTAGTCAAGGCACGCTACTGCACTATCCGTTCCATGATTCCTAGTCGTCTGGTACTTCAAAACTCAACCATGGCTAAAGTCATCTACCGTAATAATTAACTAAATAATTATTTATCAAATTCTAAAATCACTATTTAAATCAAATAATTAATAAAAATATTTCAAAAAAAATTCGGGAAGGGGAGCTACACGATATAACCCTATAGAAATCCTAGCAAATATATTTTATTCTAGATAAAGTTTAGAAAATCGACGCAAAGTCGAGGAGAGATTGTTCTTGATTGATCAAAAAACAGTTCCTGAACCAGTTTTGGAAGGCTGTTTATTAGCAACCTATTAGAAGTTCTTTAAATCTATTTAAATAGATTTTTAGTCAACCTATACAACATCAGAACCCTTTTTGTAGTTTCTGATTTCATCGCGTATATGCTGATTTATTTGTTTTCCAAAATCAAGAAAAAACTTGGCAAAACAGTTTAGAAATTTAGATTTTTTTTCCCGATACGGGGTCCGTCTTGACAAACCGAGCAACTTAGCTCCAACCCGTGAGCATCGAATGGTGCGTATGGATGTTGCGGATATGTAGACGTTGACGGAACCCGAATTTGTTGCATGTGCATGACAAATTCGAGGCATATCGGTCGAGGTACACCGTATCAGCTCCTTTGTAACAATTTTAATTACTTTCTCTACGTTCGTCACATCACGAAAAAACCTACGCCACTGGACTCATATCATTTTTGGTCCTGTGGGTGTTTGGTCCGATTCTGAGATGGTCAACCAGAATACTATGTTGGTGGGCCCACGATCGGGCAATTTTGTGCACAGCTTATTAAAATTCAAATATGGACATATCTTTGAGTTTGTAACAAAAAATAGGACTCGTAGGTATATAATTTGTCAACTTTAAAGACGATAGACTGGCACATTTTTCGGTACAAAGCGGGTCTAACGGCGGACAATATTTTGGTCCAAAATTATTGTTTTGTCCCTGTGTCCATAATTGGACTTATGGGTAGTCAAACTTAGATATTTTTTATGCCAAACACGTTGGTGATGTTTGTTTTTGCATTCAAAGACATTTGCGGGAGTTTGACTTTTGTGGCTCACTAAGTGATTGGATATTGTTGGTTCTACGTATTACCACCAGGCAAGTATACCTTGCCTACTTGTATAGTCTATTTTCTTGTATTTCTATATTATTATTTTTTTCATATTTTATTATATGTTATTCATGTTCATGTTACTCCTATTTTCTTATTTTACGTGCACATTCCTTATTTGGTCATCATATGTCATTATTTATCTAATGTGAGTATTGTGATGATATTGATTAGTCTTCTACCTTTGCCCTTGAGTCTGACTTGACCTATAGTTGTGATTGAATGTTAGACATTGGCCATATTATCTCTAGGATTGGGAGCGTCCCATCCCGTTACGGTGATAGATTGTTATCGACATGTTATCCTGTCTCTAGGACCGGGAGTGTCCCATGGTATTACAATAGTAGAGACTTATCTTTTGTCTCGAGATCGGGAGCGTCCCATGGCGTTATGATATTGAGGCATCTTTATTGATTGTTACCTATTTTACTTTTATATTTTTCCATGCATGATTATTACTGTCACAATAGGCATGTTTATATATATCTTGCTAGTCCCCTGAGGACCTGGTGATCTCTCCAGGTTTAGTTAGAGAGGAGAACTATTCAGAGGTGTATAGTTCTGGAGTCGAGACTGGAGATGTACCTTCACAGGACGACGAGATAGTACCCGAGGACTTCACTTAAGACATGTCTCTCTATTTTAGACTTGTCACTTTATTTCCTTTTATTTCAGCAGACTTGTAGTTGACTATTACTTTATTTTTCTTTTACTGTTGTTTCGGGATGTCTTTCTTGCACAGTTATATTTTCTTTACTGCTGGACATTTGCTATATTTATTATATTGGACTTGATTACTTCTTGGACTGTTTATTTGTGTGGATGAGATTAGTTGTGTACCCAGTAGTTGTGTACAACAGATCCAGTTGGTGGCCCAGTAGAGACAAATAGAGCACATCGAGGATCGTATCGTATGAGCACTAGAGCATGTAATGCCACCAGTTCCAAAGACGACGATAGGAACTATTGTAAACTTTTGCCACCTAATGCCAGCCAAGTTCTCGGCCAGAAAGGAGCCCACCAAAGTCCATAAATAGCTCACCAAGATTCAGCAGTAGTTGGAGGCAGCCGAGTTTAAAAAGATCGTTGGATGATTACCATCAGGATGTAGCTGACCGACAATATGCATCACTGGTGGCTTACAGAGGAGAGAAGACTTGGACAGGATAATGTCATATGGGATGAGTTCTCTATACTCTTCCAAGAAATGTATATCCCGACTGCTTTCAAAGCATGGTTGCGAGACAAATTTCTTCACCTTACCCAGGGCAGCATGACAGTGGAAGAGTACAATGCCGAGTTTCTACGATTGAGTCGCTTCGTACCTACTTTGATTCAGGCTGAAGAAGAGAAAGGGAAAAAATTCTATGATAGGATGAGGTACAAACTACAGGAGCTTATTGGAGCCACTGCACCTACCACTTACTCTGGAGTTCTTACCACAGTACGCTATTTAGAGCGAGTCCATCGAAAGGAGACCAGCCAAAGCAACCACAACCAGCGACACCATTAGCAGAAGCATCGATAGGAGGACCTGAAAGTCAAATCGTTGTACCTTAGCAACCAAGAGCCACCCTATATTTGAATCGAGAACTTCCAACCTGCCAGTATTACGGAATGAGAGGACATATACAAAGAGATTGCCGCTGAAGACTAGGCCTACGTTTAATTTGCGGATCAGATTAGCATCAGCGTCGGGATTGTCCAAGGAGTAATACCATACCAGCACCACTAGTACCATCTCAAGAAGGATATCCACGTGGACCACTTTCCGACAAGGCGGTACAGTTTGTGCAGGTGAGACAGCCGGCAACACAACGACCGGGATGGGTATTTGCCATGACAGTTGATGCCGGAACAGCAACACAAGAAGCGACTAAAAGTAATAACTTAATTTTTTCTGATAATGATAGTAAGTAGAATATTGTTTTACGCTTGCTTGTTACATGTTTGATTAGGAACAACCATAGAGACATAGCACACCTTACAGATATCTTATGACTATTGACATATTTCCCTTTACCCTAGTGAGTTATTTTAATTTCGATGACGAAATTCTTTTAAGGGGGTAGAATATAACATCCCTTAAATTTAAAATTATTTTTTATTATTTATTTTACTTAAATATGGATTTATGGAATTTGTAAATATTTTTTTAGTTAAATAGTTATTAGTATAAATGACCTTAGCCATGGTTAAGTTTTGGGGTGCAAAATGACTAGGAATTATGGCACGAAAAGTGTAGTCGTGTGCCTTGACTTGTAAGACCTCCGAATTTTTAACATATTATATATATTTTATATATATATTATTTGAGTTATATATTGGTTATCATATATTTTTCCACTTTTATTCATAATTATAAAATATACTCTTTCGTAGCTTTATTTTTGGAGCACAAGAAATGCCAAACTCTAGAAACTTCCTTTATGAGTTTTGACTTAGATGATTTTATATTCGATTTGATCTATCATGTCCTATTCAAAAATGTCTTCTTGTATTCTATTTGCTTCGCACAACATCGGGGTCAATTTAGGCCAAGAAGTTATCTACCATGAGACTTGTCGTAACTTTCAACTTGAATTTGGGACTCGACATCGATCAAACCTAAATAACCAAATATATGATTTTGACTATTTTTTATCCTACTATACACATGCCTAGGGTGTCCCACTCAATCGAGGCCCTATGTGCTATTTAAATTCAAATGGCACATAAGACCCCTTATGTGACTTTTAGCGCCTATTTCCAATTCGGGTAATTTTTGTCAAGCCTAAACTTGTCCAACAAGTTGTAGGGGACTTGCTAGGGCCATCCCCATGTAGAGAGGTCATCCTAGATTTTTTTAGTTCATATTTATGGAGTATTTAATTGGGTCAAAACCTAATAGGGAAACTCTATAAATCCAAGTTCCTATATTTGGAAACTTGCATATTCATGTGTCAATCACTCTTGTATTTGGACTCCAAAATCGATCAAAACTCACCCAAACCCACTTTTTTTGGCCTACCCGAAACTGCCTACCCATCTACCTACATATACTACTATATACCCAAAACCCTCTCCACAAACCCTACTTTATTGCCGCCAACTATAGCCGTTGTTGTCCCTCTTCTTTTCGTTGTTTGGGAGCTTTGTCGACCACCTCATACCCACCACCTCACCTAGATAGGCCTAAGAACCCCTCCACCTTTCCAAGGCCATCCACTACATGGAACCATCCCTACGAGCCGCAACAGCCCACACACGACACCTCCAACTTGCTGGCCGAAAGTCACAACAGGTATGCCATCTTACGATAATGTTTTCTCCACTTCTAGAAAGAGAAACTTCATGAAATGAAAAATTCTGGATTCCCCAATGTATCTACAACCTTCATATAAAATTTTATGTCGAAATTCTTTCTAGATTTTTCAGGATACACATTTTACCAAAGGGTGTCCAAAATTGACACGGTTTCGTACATGAAGGTTTTGATCTAGTTAATATAATGTTTAGCATTGATATCATATATGAAAATGACCTTAATTCAATTATCTACCATCCCCTTCAATTACCTTTTCATAATTTTGTTGTTTTGATATATAAATCAACCCATCTTTGAAGAACAAATTCTACCGTAAAACGAGTCATCGAAATTACCATCTTGTGAGTCCCAAAATATTTTTATGGGCATCCAATGGTCAATATTATTGATCCTCAACTTAATATAATGAATTTTTAATTCTTTAAATAATTGTTTATAATTTATTTCATAATATTAAAGTTATTTTATTGATGGTTAAACAAGTTCTAATAACGTTGATTTATCAATATTGATATTAGGTTCGTCATGAGATGATTTCTAAATGGTTTTTATGAAATAATAATTGTATGAAATATAATTCCAAAATTATAGAGATTTATTTTAGAATTAATACTGAATATTTTATACACATATTTAGTAGAATTTTATTAGTCCTGGAAGGAATAATATGACTTCTATGATTAGTTACGTATTATGACTAGTTGTTACTAGTATATAGCTAGGTGACCCTATGTACTATTATATATATATATATATATATATATATATATATATATATATATAATTTTATTTTATTTTTTTACTTGGCCAATGTCATAATTTTGAATTCGTGGAGCAGCTCGACACAATAATGATACACTAATATAATGCTATAACAGCAGACATGAACAAAAATAGAGGATCAATCTTAAGATTGTGACTGGCAAAAGATGGTTGAAAGAAAATGTAAGACTTCTCACTCATGTGGTTCAAGTTGAACTTTGGGCTCTCTTTCTTGTTGCTCTTTTAGGTTGTTCGGATACTTTTTATGGCTGCTTAAAATGTTGAGCCATGGTGTAATCCTTTCTTACTCCAGATGTCAGTCCTATTCTCTCAATAGAACCACCATCGATACATTTCCACGATATCGTGTCTGTGTCCCCATTTTCCGACAAATACACTCCACCTCTGAGACTCAAAATTAGCAGCTCAACATGCATAGCGAGTCGAATGTGGGAGAAGACGTGAACGTACTTCCCGACATCCTCTCTCAGTAACACATTGCAATTTTTCTCGACATCGAGACCAAAAAACTTCTTGAGGTACTTGTCCATCACCTTCCTCCTCGTGTCCGTATCGACCTTCTTTTCCTCCACCATAACGGACGGGAACTCCCAAAGCCCTACAAGAAGCCCTTCCTCTGGCCTCTTAACCAGAATATACCTACTGTTTCTCCTATCACTTCCCCCCAAACTCTCCTGGTCGAGTAATCCCTGCATAATCTCTACGATGCAGACAGCAGCAAATTTGTTTCTTGGTTTAGCCTTTGCTACTTTTATGGGGTAGTTCGTGACCTTCACCGTGTCACTTCTACTGGACAGGGAAAGTGCACGACACTGATTGGAGACTGGAAATGAAGAACAGCTAGGGCTGGTCACATTGCACAAGGTCACATCGAATTCCATGACGGCCTAGTTGAAATCTTCAGGCCTCGAGGGATCGACCAACTGCCCAGCCAGCCTCCAGATAGTCTTGACGGTGGAGGTTTCTTTCGGGTTTGCAGAGATCGCTTTGAGCCTCGTGATTACTCTAACCACGTTGCAGTCAACGACAGGCACCGCCTCATTGAAAGTAATAGAAGCAATGGCCCCTGAAGTATAATCCACAATCCCTGGAATCTCTTAGAGCGCAGAAGCTGTGGAAGGAAATTGGCCTCGTTCTGCTATAGACTTGGCCCCTCGAGTAGGAATCGAGCCCTTCGGTAGTAACCAGGTCGGCCCACATGTGGTTGACCTGCTCGATGGTAGCAGAGGCGAGGTGTCAAACGGTTGGCCACCGCTCCATCCAGCGGTTGTAGTAGCCGACGACGGCCGCGACTCTCGTCTGCTGGAGCATCACTTCTGATACCCAAACGGAGTAGGCGTTGTTTTCCTTCTCTTCGTCTTGGTCCGCTGGTTCCTCTTCTTCTTCTTCGGACTCCGTCTCCGTCTCCACGAGAGGATTCTTTAGCTCTGGTCGTACCAACGCAGGAGGGAGGATTGTATGGCCGAGGCTTCCGATGAAGAGAAGGACAGGTCTTCGATGTCTGTGATAGCACTGCATGATGACAGTATTTTTGTTGTTGTTGTTGGCTTCTTCTTGCTGTTCTTCTTCCTCTTCACCTTCTCCTTCTCCTTGGTGTTGTTGGTTTCTTTCCTTTTTATTTTCAAATTTGAAATAGGGATTTTGCCCTGTATATATATATATATATATATATATATATATATATATATATATATATATATATATTTAACGACCTCCGAACTTTAATCATGAGTAAGGCGCAAATGCCGAAGCCTTTACAAGTAAGCTCAAAAGAAAAGACGAAAAAATAAAAGGAGCAGGGAGGTAGACTCCCTCTCACCACCCAAAAGGAAGTCATTTGGCTAAGGGTAGCCAGAATTTTGGCCGAACATTCCTGCAACGACTGCCAACTTTGTGAATCTGTCTGAAGGCCTCCCTAATCAGTTGATTGGATATGTATTGGTAGCCCTCGTATCTAAATTTGTTGCGGTTCTTCCAAATGACTCATTTGATAGTAGCTGCGATGATCTGGTGGCCATATAAGCCACGACCCCAGGTGTCCAGGCGATCGTTTAAGCCCCATCGACCAAGTCCTATTGGTAACGAGTGGATAGGGCATTCCATACCTATCCAACCAGCCTAAGTACATAATATGGCCGACAAACTCTGACTGTCGTACCGAGAAGTAATGGCACGCCGAAGCTAAGCTGTAGCCTATGGTGTTGAGAGCATCATATATGGAAAGCTTCTTGCGAACCGCTCTCTAAATAAAAAAGGACCATTTTTTGGGAATGCAAAACTGCCAAAATGGCCTAATGATAGGCGATAGAGTTCCAAAGCCACGTACCACTCCTCTCGCAGATGCTAGCGAGAATTCTCTGTTGGCCGAAGGGAACCACCTCAAAGCGTCCGAGTCTGAGGACACCTTCAAGCCAGAAATCGCGAGGTCTTCAGCCGTCTCCTCCCCAATCTACTCCCTGGCCCCATCCCAATTCCAGTCACCCTCGCAGTCCCACAGGTAACGGATCGTGCTCAGAGGAGGAGCATTCATACACTCCGGAAGGAGGGCATCCCCGAACCAATGTTCCTTGAATAGGGATGATTCGCCCGAGCCCAGTTGGAGACAGATCAAAGGCTCAGCTAGATGTCGCCCGAAGAGGAAGCGTCTCCAAGACACTGAAGATTTGCGATTGAACCCCACCGCTGGCGGATAAGTGTGCCTAAAGTATCTGGACTTCATGAACCTAGCCCAGATAGTGCGGCTCTGACGAAGCTTCCACCACGTCTTTATAGAGCAAGCATCAATGACATACGACAGCCTGCCGAATCCCAGCTCGCCCTCCGTTGTAGCTATGGCCAAGGTGTCCCAACTGGCCCAATGATGCTTTTCTTTGCCGTCACAATACCCCCAAAAGAAGTCGGCAAAAAGTACTTCAATGGACGAGAGCACCTTCTTAGGGGGAGAACAAGCAGTAAGAGTGTAAATGGGGATGGAAGAGAGGACGTGCTGAATCAGAATCATCTTCCCACCCGGCGATAGGATCGCGTTATGCCATCCCCCAATTTTTTTTCTAATTTTGCCCACCAGTCGTTCAAAAATGCCCATATTGGATCTTCCGTAAACCAACGGGCATCCTACGTAAGAGAACAGAGGGTACGTAATAGTAAAGGAGGTGATGTTGGTAAGGGTAGAGGAGTGGTCTCTGTTGGTCAAGTGGTGGGTATAGATAACACTCTTGTTGGGGTTGACCAGCTGACAAGAGCATCTGGTATATCTCTGCAACGTGTTGTGAGCCACATCCAAGGACCCAACGTCGCCAGAGGAAAAGATGAGAATGTCATCTGCATAGGCCAAGTGGGTGATGATCGGACATCTACTGGTGGTGTAAAAAAGCTAAAACGGGGGGATCCCACCATTTTATTAAGATTTTTGCTAAGAGCTTCCGCAGCGATGATGAAGATAGTAGATGATAAAGGGTCTCCTTGTTTTACACCCCGACTAGAATTGAAAAAAGCCTCAGCTTGACCATTGACAACCGTGGAGAACCACGAATTACTGATCGATCTCGACACGATGTCAATCCAGGTCTCCGAGAACCCAAAAGCCCTGAACACCCATATCATGAATTGCCAGTCTAGCCTGTCGGACGCTTTTTTCTATATATTGCATGATAGCAATATTTTTACCCCTGGACGGGAATTTCATACAGGTGGTCAACTCCTGGGCCAACAGGATAATGTCTAATATGTTCTGTCCCCGAACAAATCCGCTTTGCTCCTCAGAGATAATCTTGGGGAGCAGCCCGGATATGCGATTGGCAATAATCTTCAAAATGATTTTGTTTGTGTAGGTGCACAAGCTCAGGGGGCAGAAGTCTTTGAAAGTCTCCGGATTATCTTTCTTAGGGATAAGAATCAGGTTAGCATGAGATATCGATTTGGGGTACCTAGCTCATTGGAAGAAAGTAGTGACCGCCTCATAAATATCTGACTTAATGATGTCCCATCACGATCTAAAGAAGACTCCAGCGAAACCATCAGGTCCAGTTTCATTATTCTCGTTCAGGGCCCAAACTGCATCTTTGACTTATATCTCAGACGAAAGGAGCTGTAGGTACGTGTTATCTTTGTCTTCAATCAAGCGAGGGATCGCCGTAAGGAAATCCTCGTTCTTGTTGATGACACCTTTAGTAAACAACTGGAATAGTAATCCGTCGCGGTCGCCTGGATGCCCCGTCGATCCTTAAGGATGTGCCCGCTCCTATCAGCGATCTGGTGGAGATTAAGCTGATGTCTGTGCCACTTGACATAGGAGTGGAAGTAGCTAGAGTTCTTGTCTCCCTAGTTGTCCCTGGTAAGCCAAGCTTTCTGTTTCCAGAATTTTGTCTCGACTTTCAGTCAGAACTTCAGCAGCGCTCTGGTGAGGTTTAGTAAGGCGTGAGCTGTGGGAGATATGTCAATAGCGAACAGGAATTCCGTACGAGTAACGTCATCCTCAGCATTGTGGACAACCTGGAAGATGTCGCCAAAAGCTTCCTTACTCCAGACTGAGAAGGCTCTTCTGGTGGCTTTAAGTTTGGCTGCCAGACGAACTGGGGGGTCAGGGTCGTCGGGGGCATTCCAGGTAATGCAACGGTGTCTCTGAACTAGGGATGGTGACTCCAGAGGTCAAGAAAATGAAAGCTTTTCTTGATCTGGTGCAACTTGCTGCTGTTTTCAATATGGAGAGGGGAGCGATCTAATTCAGTAGCGTTGAGATGTGCGAGACTAATGGTAAACTCCAAATCAGACTACTGTACATTGATGAGAGCTAGATCGAGGCAGGAATATTGCCGCTGAGCACCTTCTTGTATGTTACACCATCTGAAGGCGCTACCTGAGAACTGAAGGGATGACAGGTAGGAACTGAAAATAAAGCTAGTAAAATCTTGCATGGCCCTCAATAGAGGAGGGTGACCACCTGACTTCTCCTCTATGCAAGCAACAGCATTGAAGTCACCTACGTAGAGCCAAGGGAGGTTGATGTAGTTTTGGTGAGTGTCCCGTAGGGCATCCCAGAGTTGTTTGTATTGAGTGATATCGCAGCTACCATGGATTGCAGATAAAAGAGAGCAGGAACGGTACATGGGGTATTCCACCCAACACGATAGCGCCTGTCTCGAGTCATGGATGATGCCGAGGTTGACGTCAGCCGCGAAGAGAATCCAGATATCGTTGCAGCCAGCGATAGCGGAGGTGAAGCCTAACTGCTGCTGAATGGACTTGAGTTTCTTCTAGAGGATTTTAGGATCTATAATCACTAAAATGTCGATTCTGTGGATTTTCTTGAGACTGTTTAATTTTCTCAATGTGGGTTTGTTCATAAGGCCCCCAATATTCCAAGAATGGATGTTAAGTATTAAGGTTCCTGCGGTTGTAGGATTTGGTAAGTTTTGCGGCTGACCTTGTGGTCATGGCCGTGGTCTCTTTTTTACTTCTTTTTTTGGTATTTTGTTGGTGCCAACTGTTTTACTATTCTCCTTGGGAGTTCTATCTTTGGCTTGTTCGATAGTCATTTTTATTGGGTGCATATAGACCTCTCCAACTATTTCAGCCAAGGCTCCGAAGTAGCTGTCCAAGCTGATAAGGCCAGCGTCGCAGGCCTGTTCCATCCTGGCCACTATAGCTTGACCTATGTTGGCTAGAGCGTCCGCTCGATTGTCATCCACTATATGGGATATGGGAGGCTGTTGTTCCGATGTGAATTGGGTTCTCCTTGCCCGTTGATTTCAAAAAATTCTTTGATATCTGAGTCACCACAGTTATATCAGCCTTCCTTCCGGTTTCCCCAAAGATCTCTGAGGCTTCTTTTGGACAGTGGGCACCTATGAATTCTTTAGTGATGTTAGACCCTTATGAGGTGTCTGATGTGGTTGAGGTGTGAATGTTGAATTTTTTTATTGAGGTTAAGGGCTGGGGATTTGTAGGACACGATAGCTCTCCCCGGAGGAGCTGACTCATACGTGTATGAGTTCTCGGCGCTTCCTTCGAATCTGATGTAGGAGTTAGGTAGAGGGAGGAATGGGGATTGGTTGGATTTCCTGGGCATTTGTGTGGAGGGGGCCTTTCGAGTCTCTTTTTTCTTCAATTCAGGGTGCGCACAAAAATAATATTCGGTGGAGTGGCCCCGCATATGACAGTGTTTGCATAATATAGTATTATTGTCATATGAAATTTATTGGATGTGTGTCCTATGACAAAATGAGATTTGGATGTGATTGAGAGGTCCTTCGATAAGTGTAGCTCCATGTAGATTTTGGCATAATTTCCCTTGAAGAGGTTTTGGGTTTCATCCGCCATAGCCACAAACGTCCCAAAAGAGTTAGCGATCCTCTTCACAGCTGCAGGAGCAAAACATATAGGAGGGAGGTTCGAGAGGGTGACCCACGCAGAGACGATCGTAGACTCTTCTTTGGTGTTGAAATCCGGTGTCCATTTAACAATTTTTATGATGTGGAAATCTATCCTGCCGGTGCCTCTGGTGCAGACGCTCTTGTGATCGCTTTCAGAGGATAGGTAGAGGAACATGTATTTGGGGTCCATGGGAGCTACACTATACCCGAAAGTGAGATCCCAGCTGGCGATCACTTCCTGGGCCCGTGACAGCTTCGGGAAACCACTGGAGAATTTAAGCACAAATGTATACGAAAAAGTGGTTGACAAGGATATTTCATGAGGGGTAAAGGGCACCATGATCTCGTTACTATCTAACGATCTAGCATAGTCAAAGTCAGGCAGCTCAACTTCAGAGATAGGCGGGAAGTGCTTAGCTGCGCGGTCTGGCCTTCGTTTATCTACGTAAGACATGACGGGCACGGCCGAGCCAATCATCGAACCCATCAGAGAAGTGGGTGGTGCAAGCAAAGGGCGCACGCCAAGGGAAAGCACGAAGGAGGTCGGTTTGGTAGCTTGGCCAGGTAGCGCAACAGCGATAGTAGGGGACCATAGCACGTGCATCAACAGATGGCGTTGGGTCGGGTGGCACGAGAGCGCCCGCATCGAGGCCAGTGGAGTGCACCTTAAAGAGGTAGGCTGAGGAAGGCGTCGGAGGGTGAGCGAAGCCACCGGGTAAGAGACACCACCCCTGATTGGCGTAGTGAAATGGGCACCATCCCTGGATGGCGCCAAGCAGGGGAGTACGACAGGTTGCTCGGGGAGGGAACAAAGAGGGCTCGGCCGTACACCCCCACGTAGGACAGGTGCCGCTTCGCGCACGCCAGTAGGTGGCGAAGGGAGGACAAGCGCAGCAAAGGTCGTGCCATCCGATTTTGAGGGCTGGTGGGGCACCACACTCGAGTACACATTCGAATTCAAAATCCGAGTTGGTGAGCGGGAATCAAAGGACAGTAGAACCCATGAGAGGGGAGCAGCCGCTGGAGCGAACTCAGGGAATGCCGAGGGTGGTGCGCCGTTAGGGGGCGCCGCGGAAGATCGGCCTTGCTCCGTCGGAGGAAAGATAGCCTGCTGGGAGGCTGACACCGAGGGCCAGACCAGGGGGCGAAAGTAGCTGGTGCCGCCAGGCCAACGAGGACGAGTTGGGCTATCTACCACGGACTCACCGTCGACAAAGTCGCCACCGCCAGGGGCTCATCCCCAGTGGGTGAGCCGACCATGAGCACCCAGACTCGTCGAAGAACAACACAGACCAACGAAGAAGACAAAGGAGGGAAGGAAAAACATAGACAAAGAGAGGGAGAGCTGCCCGACACCGGGAGCCAAGGGGCGGATGCGGAGGAAGGGGATTTACCACTCCTCCAAAGGCGACCACCCGTTGCAAGGGGTGGCCGGCAGCACGCTGCCGAATGGAGACAAAACAGCCACCAGGATCGCAGGGGAGCTCAAAACTATTATGTACCATGTATATATATATATATATATATATATATATATATATATATATATATATATATATATATATATATATATATATATATATTTTAACCACCCATTTTATTCATGAAGGTCGAAAGGCCGGACCTTTACAAGTATACCATGAGGCGCAAAATGCCGATGCCTATACACATATACTTATAAAAGAAGAGAAAACCTAGAATCACTACGGCTAATATAAGATTGGAGGGAGGTCCAGAATACTGTCTGGCCATGTTTGTAGATGGAATTCCATTTGCGTCACTGACGAATGGTCTCCTGTATTAGTTGGGCTGCATTGTACTGGCGACCTTCATATCTAGCCTTGTTTCGATTTCTCCAGAGAACCCACGTAACGGCCGCAGCGACGATCTGGTGCCCATAAGACGCCGCTGCCCAGGTTGCCTTGAGGTGGTAAAAGTTGTCACCTCCATGAGGCAGTTTGCAAAGCTTGGAGAGAGCACTCCAGACCTTTATCGATAGTTCCCCTTGACTGAGGATATGGTTGACTGTTTTCGATTGTCGATCAGAGCAGCATATGCAGGCTGAAGCAAGGCTGAACCCGATAGTATTGAGAGTGTCATCAGTGGGGAGGATGTTGCGTAGGGCTCTCCAGATGTGGAAGGACCACTTCTTAGGGATGCAGGTCTGCCAGAAGGATGCAATAGTAGCAGATGGAGCCGTATTACCAAGGATCACTCTTCTGGCCGAGTTAACCGAGAATGCTCCGTCAACATCGGGCGACCACTCGAGCTTATCAGCGTCCGGTCAAATCATTACTCTACTATGGCGAATATAATCGACCGCCTCAGACCCAGCCCATACCGGAACTTTGTTCCAATTCCATGTGTTATTAGAAGTGTCCCATAAGTCCTTGATAGTGCTATTCCTGGGGGTGGCCAAAATGTTGGGCAGCAAAATATCGCCGACCCAGCGCTCCTAAATGATGAAGCTTTATCGTTGCCCACCTTAAGGCGAATCGCTAGTTCGGCTAGGGACCGCCCGATGAGAATGCGACGCCAGGCCGCTGAGGATCTGCTGTTCGTGATGGCCGTAGATGGGTGGATATTCTTGAAATATTTGGCCTTCATGAACCTGGACCATAAGTTCTTACTCGTGCAATACGACCACCATAATTTTATTGAGAAGGCATTAACTTTATGGGAAAGTTTAGTAAACCCCAGGCCCTCCTCCTCGGTAGTACGAGCCATGGTATCCCAGTTGGCTCAATGGTGCTTGTCGTGGCCGCCACTGTGTCCCCAGAGAAAGTTGCTGAAGATGCTCTCGATGTAGGAAAGAACTTTCTTGGGAGGGGAGCACGCTGCCTGGGTGCAGATGGCAATGGAAGTGAGGACATGCTTGATGAGGATCATCTTGCCTCCTGGGGAAAGCATGGCATCGTTCCAGCCCTCGAGCTTCTTCCTAATGCGAGTGATCAGGTTTTTGAAGATCCTGACGTTAGCTCTGTCGTACACGAGAGGGCACCCCAGGTAGTGGAATAGAGGGTGCTGGATGGGGAATGAGGTGGTGGTGGAGATGCTAGTCGCTTGCTTTCTCTTGATTTTATGGTGGGTGTAGATAACACTTTTATCCGGGTTGATCTTCTGTCCAGAGCACCTTTTGTATTTGTGGAGCGTATTGTGGACGACGTCCACCAATCCGATGTCCCCAAAGGAAAATATGAGGATATCATCTGCAAAGGCCAGGTGGGTGATGATCGGGCAGCCGCTGGCTGTGTGGTAGTGCTGGAAGTTGGGGGAGCTTGCCATCTTATTAAGGTTTCTGCTCAAAGCGTCCACCGTAATGATAAAGATGGTGGAAGATAGAGGATCTCCTTGCCTAATCCCTTGACTTGATTTGAAGAAACCTTCCGCTTGGCCGTTCATAACCGTGGAGAACCACGAGTTACTGATCGATCTTCACACGATGTTGGTCCATGTTTCGAAAAATTCGAAGGCTCTGAAGACCTAGATCATGAATTGTCAATCCAGTCTGTCGTAGGCTTTTTCTATGTCCAATTTGATGGCAATGTTGCCCCCTCATGCTAGGAGCTTCATGCAGGTGACTAACTCTTGGGCCAACATGATGTTATCTTGGATATTTCTCCCCTGAACAAAGCCACTCTGCTCCTCCGAGATGATCTTGGGGAGAAGGCCTGCAATGCGGGAAGCGATGATCTTTGATATGATCTTGTTGGTGAAGGTGTAGAGAATGATTGGGCAAAAGTCGCAGAATATCTCTGGGTTGTCTTTCTTCGGGATGAGGATAAGGTTGGTGCTCGAGATGGCTCTGAGGTAAGTGGCTTCCTGGAAGAAGGCGGAGACCGCATTGAGTATGTCAACCTTGATAATGTGCCAGTAAGTACGGAAAAAGGTTCCCAAAAATCCGTCTGGCCCAGGCACACTGTGCTCGTCGAGGGCCTAGACGGCTTCTTTCACTTCGTCCTCTGAAGGGGGCTGTTCGAGCCGGGAATTATTTGTGTCGCTAATGAGATGGGGAACCTCGTCCATGAAGGTATTGTCTTTGAGGACTGTTTCCTTGGAGAATAGTCTGGAATAGAACTTAGCAGCCGCCACTTGGATACCCTTAGGATCGCTGATGCTGGTACCGTCGTCGACGACAATCTGGTGGAGAGTGAGTTTTTGTCTACGCCCATTTATGCAGGCATGGAAGAATCTCGAGTTGTTGTCCCCCTCGCTGTCCCATTTGATCCTGGCTTTCTGTTTCCAAAAATTGGTCTCAATTCTTAGCCTAAATTTGAGGATGGCTTTGGTGAGATTCAGAGCTTTCCTAGAATCAGGCGAACAGTCGGTCATGTACCTGGCTTCGGCCTGAGTAACGTCATCCTCTGCCTCGCGAATGGCTTGAAAGATATCGCCATATGCTTGCTTGCTCCAGGCTGCCAGAGCTTTCCTCGTGGCCTGGAGCTTGTTAGCCACCCGGTTGAGAGGTTCGAGTGAGTCTGTGATGTTCCAGGCTTTCGTGACTACCCCCAAAAATTAGGGGTACTCACTCCAGAAGTCCAGGAAACTTTTCCTAGACTGGTTGGAAGTGCTAGCGATTTCAACTAGCCGGGGGGCATGATCAGATTCGGTGGCATTAAGGTGAGAGAGCTTGGATGTAGTCCCCATGCCGAGCTAGTGAGCGTTCGATAAAGCCCTATCGAGGCGGAAGAATTGTCGACGGTCGCCTTCCTGCATGTTGAACCAGGTGAATGCGTTGCTTGTGAACGAAAGGGATGTGTGGTGAGAGTTGAAGATGAAGTTGTTGAAGTCTTACATGGCGGAGAGAGGGGGGGACGTCCTCCAATTTTCTCTTATCTGTAGGTGATGGCATAGAAGTCCCCAATGCATAGCCATGGGAGGTTATGGTTGTGATTGTTGATGTTCAGGAGGTTGTTCCATAGGTGTCTGCGGTTCGCGATGTCGCAGCTGCCGTGAACCGCAGAAAGGATGGCACGGTTAGGGATCAAAGGGTATTTCATCCAGCAAGAAAGGGCTTGTCTGGACTCGTGGATAACTTCGATTTGAACTACTTTGGAACAGAGGATCAAAAAGTCGTGTCTGCCATCTACGGCCGAGTGAAAGCCTAACTGTAGTTGGATGGATTTGAGTTTCATGTAGGAGATTTTGGGTTCGAGGATAATCAAGATGTATATCTTGTTAGTTTTCTTAAGGCTGGTAATTCTCCTCATAGTAGGTTTGTTCGTCAGACTGCGGACATTCCAAGAGAGAATATTTAGCATTATTGGAGATTTGGGTGGGGTAGGTCGGACCGCTTAGCAGTAGACCTAGTGTGCATGGACGGGGACTTTGCCGGCCCTTACTTATCCAATTTCCTGGTAGCGATGGATGCTACCCCTGCCATCTTAGAGGATGTGCAGGGGACCTCAGAGCATATTGGGTGTACGACCGTTTCTCCGGCTGAATCGAGATTGGCTTGCTCCGACGGGATGAGGAGGGAGTCGTCGGAGGTTTCAATCTGGTCGCCTTTTGCCTGGAGAGAGAATCCTGCGACGATGACCTAAAGGCCTCTACAGGCCTGCTCTGGCCCTAGAATAGCTAGAGCGTTAATGGCGGAGTTTCCGTGCGCTGATTGGTGGTCAATGGCGATCGGGGATGATAGGAGGGACTCCTTAGCTTCCTGAAGGGGTGGGGGCGCTGAGATCACCCGAGTCCGTGCCGGGGGCCTTGACGAGGTCGACAGAAAAAGCCATCTTCTGGGAGGAGTCAATAACTTCTACCAGGAGTACGTCATACTGATTGGACAGAGGAAGGACAGGTAGGTGGTAGGGGATCACAGCTTTTTTTCGTTGAGTTGCCTCTGCCGGATTTTCCTTCGCTGGAGTTGAATCTGGAGTGGGAGTTCGGTAGAGGAATGAGGGGTGGTTGGGCAGATTTTGATGCCGGTTTCCTTTGCGATTGGGATCTGTCCGCTCTGGTTTCTTTCGAAGCTCATGATGGAGACAGAAGCAATGCTTGGATAAGTGACCGCGTAAATGGCAATGTGTGCAGAAGATTATGTGATTGTCGTAGATAATTTATTGGGTGTGAGTCGGGTTGCCAAGTTCAATAAGTATGTGGCTGGAGGGCTCTGAGGTGAGGTCGAGCCCCACATATATCTTGGCGTAGTGTGATTTAGTCAGGTTGCTGGTTTCTGCAGCGGCTGCTACGAAGTCCCGAAGGAGTTGGCTATACGCTTAAGAGCCGTCGGAACGAAGCAAATGAGGGAAAGATTGGATAGGATGACCCAGGCGGCCACCGTCGCTGAGTCTTCCCTGGTGTTAAAGTTTGCTGACCACTTGATTATCTTCATCTGGTGGGAGTCGACACTCCCGGTGCCTTTGGACCACACCGTCCTGTGGTCAAGTTCGAAGGAAAGGTGTAGCAGAATATGCCTCGGATCGAGGGGGCTACCCTGTACTCGGCTGATAGCCGCCAACTGGCTATAAGCTCGACGACCCTAGCGAGTTTAGAACAGCCAGAAGAGAATTTGAGGACAAAGGAGTAGGGGAATGAGGTGGCCAGAGACGAGAGCTCATGGTCTGTGAAAGGCATCGTCGGCATAGAAGATGCCGGCAGATACTCAACTTCGGAAAGAGGGACGTCCGGGATCCGAAGACTCTGCTTGGGAGCCCTGTCCGGACGAAGGATGTCTGCGAAGGAAGAGGGACGTCCGGATGTCGGCATAGAAGTTGGTTGACCGGGAAGTTGGGTTGCGCCAGCAGAAGCAGAGCACAAAAGGGGTAGGTTAGCGCCCAGATAGGTGGGGACCCCGGGATGTGCAGGCGCAAGAACCTGGGTTGCGCCCGGAGTTGGTGTAGGCTGGGTTGCGCCCATAAGGGGGGTTGGATCCTCAAGGGTGAGACATGGAGGTTGGTGGAGTGCGCACAGAGGGGGTGGGGTTGGCTCCAACGGGAATCAGGGTGCGCCCGCTCCGGGGAATAAAGTTGGGTTGCGTCCAGAAGGGGCGGCTGTTGGAAGGTGACGGTGGGCCCAGGATGCGCGAAGGGTGAGTCCAGGATCCTAGGCTGACCAGCGATGTACCCCAACGGGCACAGAAGCCTGGCCGCATCTGAGAGCAGCATCACGTCGCCCGTCGAAGCAGGCGAAGGCACAAAGGATGGGAGATGGTGGGAAGAGAGGAAGTTGGTTGTGCCCACTCTCGGTGCAACCTAAGGAAGGGGGGATGGGTGGGTTGCGCCCATGGGTGGCGCCCATGGGTGGCGCCCATGGGTGGCGCAAAGGGAAGGGGAAACCTCCACTCCAGAGTGCGTGGATGCACCAACCCGAGGAAGGGAAACCTGAAGTAGGGGGGATGGGTGGGTTACGCCCATGGGTGGCGTAAGGGGAAGGGGGGAAACCTCCACACCAGAGTGCACTGATACACAAGGTGCAACCCGAGGACGAGAACTGGGTCCCACTCCTGTCGCGCCTAAAGTGGCACCCAAATGAGCAGCAACACCCGCACCAAAAGGTGCGCAGCAAGCTGAGAGGGGAACGAGGCTAGGGGCCCACATATGTTGATCGCGCCATAGGGGCGCACGCTCCCCAAGAAGGGAGCGGGGTTCGAGGAGATTATGTGGCCTAATGTGATCTGTCCTCCGGAGACATTCAAAATTTGAAAAATAGGAGGGCGAAAGAGTGGTGCGGGGCCCGAGGAGGTAGAACGCCGGCTCTGAACCAGCAGCTCCGGGAGGGTGGCACCGGACCACCAGCGTGACCCGGAGGGATGGGGGCGGCGACCGAAGAATCATAGGTGTGAGACGAAGAGGCTGGCCGGGCCAGGGCAGAGGGTGTAGGGAGGATATGGGGCGACGGAAGGATGACTACGGAGGGGAAGGTGGGTGGGTGGGTTGACGGGATGACAGCGATGTGGGAGGCGCGGGGGGAGAAGAGAGATACTGGATCGGAGGGGAGCCCAAGGAAGGCGAGGAGGTTTAGCGGGGTCGGCCATGGGGAATAAGGGGGCTGGGGGACAGCCGGACGGTGGCTCTGTCCCTGACAGCGGCGGAGGCGCAGCCCTAGCTGGGGCGCAGTGCCCCGAGAACACGCAGCGAGAGAGCTTCGGAGCCACCATCTTTTGAATTATAAGTTTATATCATATATCATATATATATATATATATATATATATATATAATATATATATATATATATATATATATATAAAAAATATATATATATATATATATATATAGATATATATATAGATATTCATATATCATATATATATATATATATATATATATATATATATATATTTTATATAAAAATATATATATATATATTTTATATATATATATATATTTTATATAAAAAAAAATATATATATATATATATATATATATTTTATATATATATATATATATATATATATATATATATATATATAAGCCCTAGCTGGGGTGCAGCGCCCCGAGAACACGCGAGCGAGAGAGCTGCGGAGCCACCATCTTTTGAATTATAAGTTTATATCATATATATATATATATTTTTTTATATCATTTATATCATATATATATATATATATATATATATATAGTAATAATGTTAGTATGGAAATTAATGTTGGCTATTATAGGAGATCGTGAGACCGAGACTAAAGAAGTTGGAGTCAGATCCATAATCTACACCCTCGCGACGATTCCAGGCAAGGTACCTTGCTACCTCTCTTATACTATTTAAATACATGGTTGTTGTTGTGCATAGGAATAAATGTGTTAGTGGTGTGCGTCCAAGTGTGACTTGGGTGCTATCGATGGTGTCATCGATACGATAGTTTGTGTGTGACTTAGAGATTAAAAGACTCTCCTGATTATCAATGAAGTTATTTTCTATGACTTCTATGATTGGACACATCTCTTAACGTGGCATTTGAGTGAGTTTATATTGTGTTGGCATGAGCCTACGTATTGGCTAGCTACCAATACGTGCAGGTCATGTAAAGGACAATATATTGATTAGAGTGAGTCTAGATAGAGACTTGCATAGTGATATGGAATGCCATAGTCATGGATGTGATTCGAGCAGGACACGGAAGAGAAAAACTATTAGTAGGCATATGTGACAGACACTTGCATATCAGCCTCAGTATGCCATGTTATAGACTATAGTAGTAGATATATCTGGCAGCGGCCACGAACTAGTATCCGGCAAAGTATGCTTGTATATATTTCAATGCTAGTTGACGCTAATGCTACTCCCTCACCTACCTATACGGCCCAAAGTTGTCTTCGACATGTATTCAAATAGATGGATAGTTTACCTAGTTTATTTTCAATACTATTTGTGCCCAAAAAGGATGGGTCAGTGAGTATGTACATCGACTACAGGGTATTGAACGCATTGACTATCTAGAACAAGTACCCTCTGTCCTAGATTGTTGACTTGTTCGACCAGCTGATGGGAGTGAAGTTATTTTCGAAGATTGGTTTGAGGTCGGGATATCACCAAGTGAAGGTGCACAGAGAAGACATTCCGATGACAGCCTTTAGGACTCGTTATGGTCATTATGAGTTCTTAGTGATGCCCTTCGGATTGACAAATGCGTCCATAGCGTTCAAGAATTTGATGAATATAGTGTTCCACTAATATCTGGAACAGTTTGTGGTTGTTTTTATCGATGACATTTTGGTGCACTCGAAGAGCCGAGAGGAGCACAAGCAACATTTAAGAAATATTTTGGAGACACTGAGGAGTGAGAGGCTCTATGTTAAATTGAGCAAATGCGAGTTCTTCTTAGATTGTATTTCTTTTCTTGGGCATGATGTCTCGGAAGAAGGCATTTTTGTTGATCCAGCTAAGATATCTACAGTAGAGATGTGGCCTTTTTCGACCAACGCCTCTGAGGTGAGAAGCTTTCTTGGGCTTACCGGGTATTACCAAAGTTTGTAGAGAACTTTGCGAGGATTGTAGAACCGATGACTAGGTTGACCTGTAAGGAGCAGGAGTTCGTATGGACTGAGGAGTACCAGACAGCGTTTGATGAATTGAAGAAGCGCCTGACTACTACACCTATCTTGACGATTCTATCTAGACCGGAGGATTTGTGATCTATAGTGATGCTTTTGGGAAAGGATTGGGATGTGTATTGATGCAACATGGAAAGGTCATAGCTTATGCTTCAGTTAATTAAGGACTCACGAAAAAATTATCCTACTCATGACTTGGAACTTGTTGCAGTGATCTTTGCATTGAAGATTTGGAGGCAATATGTATATGGGGAGCGAGTGGAGATCATTACAGATCATAAGAGTCTAAATTATGTCCTAACTCAGAAGGACTTGAATATAAGGCAGAGAAGATGGTTGGAATTGATGAAGGATTTCAAGATTGACTTAGAGTAACATCCGGGGAAGGTGAATGTAGTAGCCGATGCTTTAAGGGGAGAGACCATAGCATTTATCTTTACTACCCAACCATAATTATTAGAGGATCTACAAAAGTTGGTGATAAAAGATATACTGCCAGGAGTAAATGGTCATTTGACGAATCTTCAGGTGCAATCGTCATTGGTCGAGAGGATAAAGGCCGTACTACCGACGGACACGAGATTTCAGAGACTACGATAGACGATCGAGGCTGCTATACAGACCAGATTACGTATTCACGAGGATGGGACCTTGAGGTGTGGGGATCGCCTCTACATTCCGAATAGTGAGATTCGACAGGAGTTGATGACTGAGGCACACAGCTCACCATATTCCATTCATCCAGGAGGGAGGAAGATGTAGAAGGATCTAAAGCAACATTATTGGTGGCATGGAATAAAGTGGGAGCAAGCTTAATTTATAGCAAACTATTTGGTATGTCAGCATTTTAGGCTGAACATCAGCCATTGCCCATTCTGGAGTGGAAGTGGGAGCATATTACGATAGATTTTGTGACGGGATTTTCGACAAGCCCGAGTAGCAAAGATGCAGTTCGGGTTATAGTAGATCGACTCAGGAAGGCAGCCCATTTGTTGCCTTTCAAAGTGGGCCAATCTACGAGGTGTTAGCCGAGATGTACATGAAGCAAATCACACAACTACACGGAGTGCCTATTAGCATTGTGTCCGACAGAGACACAAAGTTTACTTCACATTTTAGTGGAGCATACAGGAGAGTCTTGGTACGAGGTTGAAGTTCAGTACATCATATCACCACAGATGGATGGACAGTCTGAGTATACCATACAGACCTTGGAGGATATGCTGAGAGCGTGCATGCTCGACTTTAGAGGTTCATGTGAGGATCATCTGCATATGGTGGATTTTTTTTATAATAACAGTTACCAAGCGAGTATCCAGATGGCGCCATTCAAAGCTTTATATGGAAGGAAGTGTCATTCTTCAATGTGTTGGAGTGATGTTGGTGAGCGACATATATTAGGACCGGAGTTAGTAGTTTATATGGTGGAGAAGGTGAAACAAATTCAAGGACATTTGAGAGCAACATAAGATCGATAGAAGCATTGGACTGACAGTCATCATCGACCATTAGAGTTTCAGCCAGGAGATCATGTATTTCTAAAGACTTCTCCTATGAAAGGGACGATTAGATTCGAAAGGAGAGAAAGCTTAGTCCGAGGTACATCGGACCATTTGATGTACTAGAGAGAGAGTTGGAGAAGTCACGTACAAACTTGCACTGCCACAGACCTTGGAGGACGTTCATGATGTGTTCCATGTATCTCAGCTAAGGAGGTATGTGTCAGATTCTAGTCACATTTTGGACCATTTCGAGATTACTGTGGGACCGAGCCTGTCCTACGAAGAGCAACATGTGGAGTTTTTTGGACCGTAAAGAGAAAGTCTTGCGGGGCCAGACCATTCCTTTAGTTCATGTCGTGTGGAGGCATCATGCACTAGACGAGTCGACTTGGGAGCATGTGGATGTGATTAGGGAGGGTTTTCCTCATCTCTTTGTGGGATTAGATATGTTCTCTTTAATTATTCAGTATTGATTTCTTATATTAGTAAGTGCTTAATTTCGAGGATAAAATTTTCTAAGGTGGAGATGTTGTAAGACCTCTAAAATTTAAACATAATACAAATATATTTTTATATATATTATTTGAGTTATATATTGGTTATTATATATTTTTCCACTTTTATTCATGATCATAAAATATACTCTTCCGTAGCTTTGATTTTTGGAGCACAAAAAAATGCCAAACTCTAAAAACTTTCTTCATGAATTTTGACCTAGATGCATTTATCTTCGATTTGAGTTATCATGTCTCACTCAAATATGTCTTCTTGTATTCTATTTGCTTCGCACAACTTTGGGATCAATTAGGCCAAGAAGTTATCTACCGTGAGACTTGTCCGTAACATCTAACTTGAATTCATGGCTCAACATCGATCCAACCTAAGTGACAAAAATATATGGTTTCAAGTATTTGTTTAGCCTACTACCCACGTGACTAGGATTTTCCACTCACTCGAGGCCACATGTGTTATTTAAATTAAAATGGCACATAAGACCTTTTATGTGACTTCTATGGCCTATTTCCAATTTGGATAATTTTTATCAAGCCTAAACTTATCCAACAAGTTATAGGGGACTTTCTAGGGTCATCTCCATGTAGAGAGGTCATCCTAGATTTTTTTTTTTATTTAGCATTATGGGAGTATTTAATTGGGTCAAAACCTAATAAGGACACTCTATAAATCCAAGTTCCTATATTTGGAAACTTGTATATTCATGTGTCAATCTCTCTGTATTTGGACTCCAAAATCCATCAAAACTCACCCAAACCCATTATATACAGCCCTACCCAAAACTTCCTACCTAGCTACCTATATACCCGAAACTCCCCCACAAACCTACTTCTTTGCAGCCAACTGCTGCCGCTGTGTTGTCCCTCTTCTCGCTGCTGTTTGGGACCCTTATCGACCACCTCTAGCCAAACCACCTCATTAAAAGATCCCAACAACCCCTCCACCTTTCCAAGGTTGTCCACCACCTGGAACCATCCCTACAAGCTGCAATAGCCCGCACAAGACGTCCCCAACTTGTTGGCCGAAAGTCACAGTAGGTATGCCATTTTACGACAGTATTTTTCCCCTTCTAGAAAGAGAAACTTTGTGAAACCTAAAATTTGGGTTCTCTTATGGTCTACTACCTTTATATAAAATTTTATGTCGAAATTCTTTCTAGATTTTTTGGGGTACACATTTTACCAAAGGGTGTTGAGAATTGATGCAGTTTCCTATACGAAGGTTTTGATCTAGTTGAATAATGTTTACCATTGATATCATATAAGAAAATGATCGTAATTCGATTACTACAATCCCCTTTAATTACTTTTTCATAATTTTACTGTTTTGATATATAAATCAACCCATCTTTGAAGAACAAATTACGTCGTAAAATGAACCATCGAAATTACCAACTTGTGAGTCTAAAAATATTTTGGGCATCCAATGGTCAATATTATTGATCATCAACTTATGATCATTAATATTTGATAATTTAAATAATTTTTATTATTTATTTTATAACATTGAAGTATTTTATTTATAGTTCAACAAGTTCTGATAACGTTGATTTTATCAATGTTGATATTAGGTTCATCATGAGATGATTTCTAAATGGTTTTTTATGCAATATAATTGTAATGAAATATATTTCCAGAACTATAGAGATTTATTTCAGAATTAATATTGAATATTTTATACACATATTTGGTGGCATTTTATTAGTCCTAGAAGGAATATATGACTTTTATTATTAGTTATGTATTGACTAGTTGTGACTAGTATATATTAGATGACCCCTATGTATAATATAATATATATATATATATATATATA
>JANAVB010013397.1:4011958-4106661 GCA_029216955.1 Iris pallida | reverse complement strand
TTTATCCTTTACCCATATTTAACATTTACCCTTTACCTATATTACATACCTATATATCAGTAACCATTCTATTTCATTACCTATCAAAATTTCTCAAGATATCTATGCTTACCGTACCATACCAATCATACACACATGGACCACTCCATCCTACTCTTGGCACTTGACATCTGATATTATCTATTACCTAGATCTAATACCCAATATTTTAGTAACTTGACAATACCTTATCCTCCTAGATACTTATTCAAGTACCTCTATACTAATCTTGATACCAAAGGATACCTTATTCAAGTCCCCTACTCACTTATCCTTACTTATGATACTTGAGTGTCATTATACCAAATCCTCATGGTACCCAAGTATCACACTAGTATCTTGTCCAAACTTTATATCTTGACACATAACTTATGTTATTTTGATAAACCATTTGTATCAACATTAACACCACTAACTAACACATATTAATATTATATATATATATATATATAATCATACATACTCGACAACCTATGATACCTATATTCACTTAATATCCATACTGCATAGCTCATAGGTTACACAAAATGCCTATATCGTATTGTCACTTTTCTACTTAAAATCAATACTGTAGCAATTAGGCCTTCACTAAATTTTAGGATTAAGTATGTCGTAGCCCTTCGTGTTAGCTTTCTGAAAGCTTCAAACGATCGTATTTTCGTGTCCGAAGCTCCCAAAATCGTGAAACACTTAAATGTGTTCGTCTTTCGTACAGCTGACACTCAAACAGTTTTACAAAAAGTTGTAGAACAATTTTGGCCTATTAATATATATATTTGGCAAGCTAACTTTCGATACGGTTCCTTTAAAAAAATGAAAGATTAATCGAGTTCTGAGCTAAAATTATGGTATTTCTAAGTTGCTATTGCTACAAAATGGATAAATATTATGATAATTTTGGTTGTTTTGGGACAAAAGAAACACATGTATATACCCATCTAACCATAGTATCATGAGATGCCATACGCAACACCATGTTTCCTATTTAGGACACAAAACCCAATCTCGACTAAAAGGACACAAAGTTTCTTTGGGACACGTATCGAACACTTGGTGGTCACAAATTCGATTTCCCCCAATTTGTATCAAGATGAAATGGGAAAAACTTTCAAATAGGAAGAGGAGAGCCTCAACTCCTCTATAATGGTATCCTAATGCAAATGGGTCCTAAATAAATGTAGTTACACTATAAAATGAAATTGAAGGGTTTAGAGAGCTCATACCAAAGGAGATGGATTCCCAATGTAAATTCCTAGATCTAGATCTCCACCAAGCTTCAAGACTCTAAATCCTTCCAATCCCTTCTTAGCTAGCAAGAGAGGCTTCTCTTCTCCAAAGGGGAGAGAATAAAAGATTTGGCTCAATTTGGAGAAAATTTGGGTGTAGGCATTTGGAAGAAAGCTCCTAAATTGGGGCTTGAAATAAAAATGGAAAGAGGAAGAAGATGATGTGCTTTATAAAATGTGGGCTCCCATATGATGTTAGGATTAGGGTTTTGGGCAAGGGAAAGGTCCACTACATCCCTCTCTTTAGTCATGACAAGTTAGGATTAAACCTCTCTTCCTAATTAGAAGAATTAGTTAAGCCTTCTAACTAATTCTTCTAATCTAGCTAGAGACTAACTAACTTTCATTAGGCTAGTCCTAATCATCTTATTGGGGTCATGACAAGTGGGTTTGAAGCTATATCTACTTAGCCATAATATCTAGCTATTACTAACCTTGTCATCTAGTTGGAAGCTACTAATAAATATCTAGGCTCATGATCATATCTAGATTAGGTTCTTCTAGGTTAAGGCTTAATATTTCAATTAGCACATTATTAATTAATCAAATTCAAATAATTCAACATCACAAATGACCAAAATACCTTAGCCTAAAAAGTGGTAATTAGCTAATCTAATCACATGGTTAGGTCTCCATGGTCATGGTTAGTCTCTTCTAAGTAGCTCTAAGGTTACCTACAAAGGCCAATCATAATACATCTAATTAAATATAAAAATAATCTAATTCACCAATAATCATTAACATGATTAATTTCAAAAGTTTCAAAATTCCCTTGTTTTAGAAAGTGGTGGTTACACCACTCAGATGGCACCTACAAAACACAACACCATATTCTTCCCTAGAAACCCAAAACCTAGTCTACCACTGAAAATCCAATGGACACCCCATTGATCATATACCTTGATATGGTTAATCTGTGACACACACTACCAACCCCACATTAAATGCAACCCAAAAAAGCCAGGCACCAGTGGCTACCTTGACCCTCACCTTACTCACCTATTAATCACTTGTCACTCGACCTATATTACTACATGACTAACCTACATAAATACTACTCTCCCACTCACCCAAACCCTAACTATATATGCACTCACCCTCCCCTCACTTGGCAGCAACACCCCCCCTTATAGTCGACATGCATAGCCCTTCTTCTTCTTCTACTCTAAGCCCTAGAAAACCTTTGTCCTCCTTCCTCACTCCACACTTACTTTTCTTTTCACCACTCCTTCTCTTTTCTCTCCTCTATATTCTCCATAGCAGCAGCACCCTTGTGCTTAATCTACTACCGCGAGGTAGCCCCCACCGTCGATAGCAGCGCGTCATTACTGTTATTGAGTTTTGTTGCCTCTTTGAACAGCTAATGATGCGCATCCTCTAGCATGCATGTCCGTACGGCCCCTCCCTCGTCGTTGCCGTCGCGTGAGCCATCGTGCTACCACTGCATTGACAACACCCATGTGCACCATCCTGCGCGCACCACCACCGCCGCGCCTGGTGACGCACGGCCATGCCTTCGTTCGTCGTGCCACCGCAGCACCTCCTGGCCTTCGATGAACACCCCGTGCACCACCATGGACCACCCCGACAGCAGTTCTTGTAACTGTAGGCCGATTTTGACATTTTTGTTAAAATCCTGTAGTGACGCACATTTTGAAAAGTCAAAATTCGTGCTTCGGGACAGCGGCTTTGTACATGTTTTTCAAGAAATCCAACCATTAGATCGTCGAACTCTTTTCTTCATTTAATCTCGGTATATACCCCTTCGTATAACGAATATTTCAACTGTTATTCGATCATTTGATAGATCAAAACTGACCACCAAGTTGCTCGAATAAATTGTATTATTTTTGGACAGTTTGAAGAGCCAACTTTGTGGATATGTTTCTCTGCCATCGTAGCTCCATTTGATGCACCACTGATTCTTATGCAAAGCAGGTATAACCACCTTTGTGCCATAAATTTTTTAGCTTTGTAGGATGTCATTTATTTGGTTAAAATCGACGCCAAAGTTAGCCTCTCGAAATCGTAATTTCCAACTTAGAAAATTATAATTTTGAACCCGGGACTCCAGATTCTAGTTTTGGTGCCACCAGTGGTCTCGTGGCATCGTTTTGGCTAAAATTCATATCAAATTTGTTGAGTTTGGAGCAAAGTGACCCTGGCACTCATTTTGATGCAAATCAAGTCTCTTTGTCCGAGTAACGGGTCATTTTAAGATTCGCTCATCAGAATCCAATAATGGATATATCATTGGGTTCATATCGTTATTCTGAACTCATTGACATATAATTTGCTAGATTTTGTGGACTTTGGCTTCGACATGCATTTTCGTACAAATCGGGTTCCAACGTCCAGGTCAACGAGTCATTTGAGATCGGCTCATCGGAATCTAATTTTGGATATATCGTTGGGTTATCATTATTCTGGACTCGTGGACATATAATTCTCTAGATTTAGAGAACTTTTATCCTGACACATTTTTTGATGCAAAGCGGGTCCAATGACGGACATTGTTTTGACCCAAAATTATTGTTTTGCTTTTGTGTCCAAATTGGACTTATGGATAGCCTATCCTAGCAAATTTGACCATTCTCAACACGTTAGTGATATTTGTTTCATCATCTGACGACATCTGTAGATTTTTCTTTATGTATTACCATTAATTATAATTAATTCTTATTATGTTCGTATTTCAGAATTCATACAACAAAACTGAGATCAGTCGATTCCAGTGATCTCACATCGCTAAAATTGACAAGGTGGCTATGTGGATCGCCAAGATAATATTGTTAACCTTGCGGTCTTGTCTCAATTTTTATGTCGTAGGTTTTGTTGTACGAATAATGAGGTACAAACTTAATATTTTGAATCTACCACTCATATTATTAGCAATAATGATTATAGAGACTAGTATGACGTAGTTCTAGGCGATATGATTACAAGTGTTAAAGGGTAATGGGTGACTAGAAAAACCTAAGCTCTCTAGATGGGAGTTATGAGCTATATGCGTGCTTTAGTGTGTGTCATATATTTCTTTATAATTTTGGTTGATAGATAATTGCATGGAGTATGGTTCATTGTCTCATGGATATTAGGATAGACTTTGGTACTGAAGTCTCAGCACAGTTTAAACAAGTCCAGGCAACTATACCTTTCCAACATGATTTACAGTATCTACATGCTTATAGCTTCTTATCAGTCGATTCACATTGGATATATTGTATATGATTTTTTCTTATGTTTATTATCAGTACAATGTAATGATTCTCCATGCTAACATATAGACCTGATACACAGATTCGTACTGCATAGAATATAGATGACCCCTATGATATTTGGATGTTACTGATATTGGATCTCCTATGTACATGTTTTGACTAGTCTTCTGGTCTTATCATTTATTAGAGTCGGACTGGATGTGTCGTGGATACGACACTGACAGTAGCATTGGATGGGGAGGACAATTACTAGGCTAGAGGGCAACGTTGCATATATCACTATATACTTATTACTATACATCATTATTCGAGAGACTTTGTAACCAGAGTTACGTGTGTCTCATATTTATCGTATGAATCTATACCGGAGCTGCTACTATATTTATCTGGAGTCTCTATACCGGAGCTACGACTATATTTATCGGGAGTCTCTATACCGGAGCTACGACCTTACTTCCCGGGAGTTTCTATATCGGACCTACGAATTTTATATTTGAAAAGCCCTCGCTTCAAAACTTGTCCTCATTTGCATATCACACAGACTAGATGGTTGGCCTAGTAGTAGTGTTACTTGATCACCTGTGTATTACCCTGGATCACATATTTCTACCTACACATGTTATTTACTGTATTTTATACCAGCATATATATTATGTATCTTGCTACGTCCTGCTGAGGATCTGGTTTCCTTCCAGGTTAGCTGAGTAGGTTTTGTAGAGCTCCTTGCTGGATTGTTGCTGGTGTTTATTTTATTTCAGGTATATACTTTTCAAAGTTTCATCTTCTGCTATAATATATCTGCTCGATTGCATAGTATTTATAGACTCTTATTATTCTTTTCGAGTCTACTCGGGCGAATATGATTATTGGGCTGCAGACTAGCATTCATATTTTTTTTTTATGGTTCTATTATCTAGATTGAGATATAGCGTTGATGTAGTGATAGTTACACCATTTCGAACAACTTATACATATTCTAGTCGAACCAGCGTCTGGTTGAATATGTAGCTGGCCTATGCTACGTTGTTTGGTCCCGCATATTTTGGGATTGGGACATGACATGGTTTTGTGGTGGCCCATACAGGTCGAGATAAATCATCTCGGTTACATCACAGTACCGAACGAGCCTGCACTAGGATTGAATATTAGGATCTCAATCCACTGTTACTATTGGAAATTCCCTTGACTTCTACTATCACCTTTGACTTCCGCATTTGTGCTGAATCATAGCTTCCTTGAATTTCTATTTATGAATTCTCGACCTTCCCTATCTTGGAAGGGCAAATTTTTGTGATTGACCAACCATTATGATTATATCTTATTATATATTATGATTAGGGCAGATATAATATTTTGTAAGTGATTATTTAAGTCATATAGGGGTTGGATAGACGTCACTACTAGATGGACAGATAAGAAATATATAACATTTCTATGAAGATTTGGCTTATATAAGAAAATCCCTTGATTGAAGGAGAGACCCCTTGACTAGAACATATAGAATTGAATTAAAGGTTTTACATATTTGTTTGGTAGAAGTGAAAAAAATTTCAATGATGATCGAGGTGACTACGGATATGATTAGAAAATTTTACAGATTGACTTGGAACTAGACAAAGATAAGAATAGGGAACCACTACAATAGAATTACCAAATGATATGACTTGAGTTCAATGAGTCGTGAATTGGTGAATTGACTTCAGCCTATAAATTAGCTATAAAGTTTTACTTGAAGGATATAGTAACCCATGCTTTGCAAGACTAGGTGATTAGTTAAGGTGGATAGACTCTATAAACACACCACTATGATAGAATGTGGAATAGAGTATGGTATCAGGCTTAGCCCTAACAAGAGACATTAGACTAAACCATGCTACCATTATCCACTCTAGACCGAGTTTGAAGAATATGAAGATTCCCTGATCATGAAAGTTGAAGGAAGTGAGAATACAACTTGAAGGAAGACACAGTTGGTTTCTAGATTAAAGAGTGCCAACCTAGTGGACGATAACAAATAGAGCCCAAAGAGCCCGTCAGGATACAAAATTATGAAGCATAATGATTGCGACTAGATATAAACCCTTGGAGTTATATTGAAATAAAATTTGAGGAATTTTTATGTATAGGATATATAAATCAAGACTATAAAAGAATAGAAAAAACTCTTGGATGACAAGAAACTATCCTAGGAAGATTAGGTATGAGAAAGAAAAGTGAACTAGAAGTATATAAGTCTGAGATATACTAGTCAATCATCTCCATATTGGTTGGGTCAAACCTTGAACAACCTATTAGAAATTGGGATTAGAAGATTGACCAATATGGTTATACTGTGATTGAGGTATCAGAAATGAGTATTTATCCAACCCCGCCTTAAATTTTCCCTAGCGAATAGGAGTAAGATGGGCATGCTTGTAAGAAATGTATGGTTACTTGTGATTAGATAGGGTAGATCCTTGGTTATGATGCTAAGGAAATCAACCTATGACATGTTGGAGTATGTGATAGATTTCATGGGATTGGTTGGGTTTAAGTATTGACTATGACTTTCTTAGTTAGTCAAGGATTTAGGACTAGAGTTCGAAAGTCGTACCTCAAGAGGCGGGCTAGTAAATCCTTCGTCGATACAAGTTAGTTAGAAACCCTAAAGGAATTGTAACTAGAGTAATTGTGTTTGGTTTAGGGGTACATAATGAATATACAAAAAGAAGAATTATAGGAGCAGTACCATAATTAGGTTGACAGATTCAAAAGGAATAAGGTTAGAATGGCAGGAGAAGGTTCATAAGGAAATTAAGAAGTATCGGGTGAGACGAGGGTTACACCGTGACTATCTACGATGACTTGCGAGGACTATAGAAAGAATTATATCTTAAGCAAGACCTTTAAATGTGTGATTCGAATAAAGAAAGAGGAGGTTATCTCAAAGAAATAGATGATACAAATGTTGTGACAAGATAAAATTGAAGTTAAAAAATAATTATGATATACAAGTAGGTTATTAGGAAGCCAGCACCACAGATTATAGATAGACACATGATCAAGGTTGTGGCATTCAGGAACAAGATCAGAAACGAAATGACATAAGAAGAGAAGGAAGCAAAATATCAAGATAGAGACGTGGAAACAAATGGAAGAGGAATATCTTATGATAGGTTGATAAATGGAAATCTAAAGTTGAATTATAAGTTCTTGAAGATGGAGATATTTAATAGATAGAGAAAAGTTAACAATCAAATATTGTGTTGAAATTTTTTAGAATCAAGAACATTTAAAAACCTTAGCAGATTACATTATGAGCATCTTGATATTGTGTTAGTGAAAGTTGCAATTGAGAGGTTAGGCAAAGGAGTGTACTAGTAGAAAAGTGATAAGACAGAAGACCTTCAGATACTAATAGTTAGATTCTAGATTAAGATTTTGCTAGCCGTGTTTAGGGAATCGTGTGTTATCCTAGAACCTTGATAGATAGGCTAAACTATAGTATGAACTTGTGTGCAATCTCTTCAGCTTGTTTGGCTATCAGATTATCCTAAGTGACCAGGAGATATTTTAGGCATATCGCTATTCTTTTTCTTCCTATTTCTATGTTTACAAATCACGGTTTCATGATTTTGCAACCCAAATCATCCTAGATTATGCGATTACGAAGGCCCTTCTTCTTTAAACCATGCTTGATTTCAAAAACAAAGCCTTGATTCTTATACCACTTTGTGCCTAATATTCGTATTAGCATAGGTTCCATTTCTTCCAAATTTCTTGACTAAATGCCTTCCTAGTCATGCCTCATTCTCGTAAATATTATTCTTTGGACTTATTAAAGTCTTCTACAAAAACCTGTAACTTCTCTATTTGTGATTCCCTCGCACTTGTCTCCTTCTTATACAATTATAAACCCCTGTACGCCAACTCTCTCTGGTTAGGTCCAACGAGTCAATTTCTTTTTTTATTCGTTGAAACTCTGACCCATATAGGATTAGCACTGAATTGATAGTAATTCTCTTATAGGGCTATTGACCAATGGTACCATGATAGTACCTAGGTTTCCTTAGATTATTGCAGATTGTGATACTTATATTCTCATCTTCCTTTTTAGGAAATATGTTATCCCAAAAAACCTGCTAGTATAATCGCGACCATAATTTGTTATTGCGGTTATAAGTTGAGAGTTTAGTATACCTAGCACTCAGATACTACTGGCATCGATGTCCTATATGAACCATATACGACTAGTCGTACTTGACTCCTTTAGATATAAATCGTCTAACCATTTTACTCTATGCCTAAGTGTAATTTCGAAGACAAAATTTTCTAAGGGGGTAGGATGTTAGCCCCCTAAATTTTAGGATCTTTTAATTTTTTTTAAATGAATTATTTTCCATAAATAATTTTATTATATTTAGTTTTGATTATTAAATGTACCCTTCTGTGATTTTGATTTTTAGGGCATCAGGGATGTCAATCTCTCGACACTTATTTCATAAGTTTTTTAGTAGACAAAATTATCTTTATTTTAATATATCATGTTCCACTTATTTCCTTGTATTCTATTTATATTGCACAACTTTCTAGTCAATTTAGGCTATTTTACCATCTATCGTAACTTGACCTAACTTCTAATTTAATTTTGGAGCTCGACATCGATCCAACCTAATTGACCCAATATATAATTTTGATCCATTTTGAGTCAACTACGCACATGCCACTCGTGTGTCATCCAATTGAGCTCCCGTATGTTATTATTTCATCAATGATTATAAATAACTTAATTTGGAGTCATGGTTGCACCAAGTCCAAACCTAACCCAATCGAACCCAATCACCCAACCCAATTTCATGAGGCCACTCACAAGGCACCCACAAAATATACAACACCATATTCTTCCCAACAAACACCAAACACCTAGTCTACCACTCAAAAACCCAATGGACAACCCTATTGATCTTATACCTTGAATACGTTTAACCTATGACACACACTACCAACCCCACATTAAATGTAACCCAAAAATGGCCAAGCACCATGTGCTACCATTGACCCTCACTTCACTCACCCATTAATCACTTGTCACTCAACCTACATTACTACATGATAAACACAAACCTATACAAAATACAACTCTCCTACTCAAACCAAAACCCTTACTATATATGCACTCCCCCACCCCTTACTTAGCAGCAATAATAGCCCCCTTACGTCCTGTCATGCCCCGACCCAGAATTACCCGAATCATCGTCCTCGCAGGGGGCGTGATGACGCACGAGCCTGGAGTTGCGCTCGTGCAAGGCAAGATGACAAGTTCTCAAATAGTTATCTTTGAGTTAATATTAACAACAAAAGGAAAATAGAGTATACGAAACAATTCTCTTTATTGATATTCGAACTGAGATTACAAAGGCTTTCGATATCCCAACAATATATGCCAGATTGGCTACAACACTAAGGTTCTCTCTTGCCCATAAAGGATTTTACCGTTCCATACATCATGCCTTCTATGTCTCGGCCGCATCAATCCCGTTGCAAGTCCGAGCGTCAATGCGATCGCACGCTTCAAACGCTACGGCATTCCATGCCTCTGCACGATCAAGCAAAGCTTTGCTGCGAGCAATCCATTCCCTACACCCGACATGCGAGCTGGTGGGGGATCAGTACATTCGTCCTCGCATGTACTGACGAAAAGACCAACTTTCTAAACCGACATTTTATTATTTATGTTCAATCACGCAACTTAGCTTATGATCTTGCTATATTCTCCTTAGGGTCGATTTCATGGCATATTCGAAAGCGTAAAGCATGTTATCATGGCAAGCATGTTATTCGAATTGAATAGGCAAGCAGGCAAGCAATCTCGTATTTGTTTTGTGGCGCGACTTCTTACCAGCATAGACGCACTCGTCCTTGCACCGACGCAAGGTAAATACGCCCCATTCCTTTCCTGTCATGTTATAAGTGCTCTCTAAGCAAAATCTATGTGCAGGACACATACGTGCCTGTACTTTTAATCCATCGTTCCTTAATTATATAAAATGGTCGTTGGCATATTCGTGCCAAAATGGACTAACGATATTTCTCTTTATCTTTTCTTTCTTTCTTTTTTCTCTTTCTTTTCTTTCTTTCTTCTCTCTTTCTTTTCTTTCTTTCTTTCTTTCTTTCTCGAATTTGGATAGCCCGGCGCTTCACAGGTTGGGTTGCTATCCCAAACAACCGAAGCTTACCGCATGTATACCATCATTTGTGGCTTTTCCCATCTTGCTAAGCGGTTGCTAATCGTCTTACGGATGTGCGCCTATCAAAGATTATATCCCTCCTAGGCCGAACGGTCCCCGCAACCCGGCGCAACCCATTCGGAGGGAACGTTCCGTGCATAAAAGATTATCACAATTATCTCAAGTCCATTCGACCATGAAGCGCCCTATTTTCAAACAACCAAACATAGTCTTGAGCCCGAGACTCAGACTTTATCAAACAACCAACCATAGTCTTGAGTCCGAGACTCAGACTTTATCATCTCATATTTCTTTCATTAACTTTCTATGTTCTTACATTTCATACTTCGTTTCAATGTTCAATGGCATCATGCCTCAACTCAATGTTCGTCTACCGAACGACCCGTAGGTCCCGAACACCTTTCGAGGCATCATATCATATCCGACAGTTCTGCCACATTCATGCCACAACTGTATTCTTTCGCAACGAAGCCATCTTTTATGATCTCATGCACATAGGCATGTTTTGACACATTCATCATCTTTTCCCTCGCGTCGTGCACTTGGTGCACATATCGAAGCCGTATTTCCATGTTCTATGACTTAGTGTTCAATGTTCGTAGATTGCATGCTAGGGCACTCGCTTATTGTCTTTCAATGTGCTAGCCTTTCTAACTCGTGCACGAAGGCACAGAATGGCTCGTGCACGAAGGCACTCGCCGAATACAGTTATCCCATGTTCTTGCGGTTTGTGCACCGAGGCGCTCGCCTTTGCGATATCCAATATTCCATAGCGACTCGTGCATTTGATGCACGTTTCATTTTAATTGTTCTAACTAGTGTTTGACACACACTATGATTTATCTTCCGATCAAACCATGCCCGTGGCGTCGATAGGTTAACTTAGCATACAAAGATACATTCTTACTTAGGCATGAAGGAGTAAAAAGAAGAGTCAATCCTCCCACCTTGAGTCGATACGCCTTGTCATTTTGCCGAGCTGATGCGGCTTGATTTTATAACTTCGTTGCATGACCAACTCTCCTGACTTAGCCATTCGAGCACTTCGTGCTTTATTGAATTATACGTCCGATTTGGCTTACCGTGCCAACACCTCAGTCCGTCGTAAGACGAGATTGGTTTCGTGGACCCCTTTCTGAATAAGGCAAAATGTCGACCTCTAATATTTCAGTGTAAACGTATAGCCTGCACACGAAACCAACTAAAATCAACACTTATTCGAATCGATCAATTGTCTTGCGTCGATTCAATTTCTTAGAATCTTCGAACCGACTCAGCGTGCTTATCCTTCGGGGCAATGCGGTGCTTCGCATCGATTCAACTCGAAGCATTTCTTTGGGACAATGCAATTCTTCGCATCGACTTAGTTCGATGCATTGATCGGGACAACGTAACTCTCGTATCGACTCGCATCGATACATTTCATTCGGTCAACGCGACTCTTAACGTCAACGTCTCAGCGTAATACACCGTATGGAGCGGGGCATTACACAGCCGACATGCACAGCCCCCCTCTATTTATTACTTCTTATTCTCCTTCTCCAAGCCTTAGAAAACCACTCCTTATTCCTCACTCCACACTTCTTTTTCTTATTCACCACTATTCTTTCCTCTCCTCCCTAATCTCCATAGTAGCAAGCCATCCCTACGCTTAACCCACTATCGCCGCTGCAAGACAGCATCATCATCGTAATGCAGGACCAACGCCGTGAGGCAACCCCCGACGCCGACAGCAGCACACTATTACTGTTGTTGAGTTTCTGCTGCCTCTTCGAGCAGCTAATGCTGCTGCATCCTCCAACACGCACGGTCGTACGGCCCCTCCCTAATACCGTCGCCATCGTACGAGCCGTGCACCTCCCTGCATACACCATCGGGCGGACCCCTGCATTAACAGCACCCCCTATGCACTATCTCGTGTGCACTACCACCGTCGCTCCTAGTGTAGCGTGACCATGCCTCAGGTCGCCGTGCCGCCACAGCACACCCTGGCCACCGACGAACTCCCCGTGCATCACCACGTACCACCTCGACAGCAGTTCGTGCAATAGTAGGTCGATTTCGATATTTTTGTCGAAATCCCACAGGGATGCGCATTTTGAAAAGTCAGAATTCGTGCTTCGGGACAGCGACTGCGTACACATTTTTCGAAAAATGTAACGCCCCAGTCCCAAAATACTTGGGACTAGATACGTATCATGCCAGCTGTATATATACGAGTAAATGAAAGGCTCGTATGTATACATAAGCTGTAAAATATAGAAAGCCATGCTCAAACTAAATCTCATCCATAATTATGAAGTTTTAATGATATAATCAAATAGTCATTTGTACAAATGTTGGGCGGAGACATATCCACTACCAACAAGTTTAAATAAGAAAGAAATATACAAATAAATGATTTGGTCGAGCGAAGCAAATGACGAGTCCAAGAGCGATCATCACGACGGAAGAGAGCGCAAGTCATGACCTTAGCTAGAGCACCTGCAGGAAAGTCACAAAACACACACCTGGAGAGATCACTAGGTCCTCAGAGGGACGTAGCAAGACACATAATATCATGCCATAAACTGAATAGTAAGAGCTCAACAGAAAAATGTATATGAGAAAAGGTTCCTAACCAATCTATGTGGAATAATGCACTTTAGAAGACAACGTTCAACGCAGGAGCTTAGGTGTTCAGCATAGATGGAGAGAGAGAGAGAGTGGTAGTAGGTAGCGCTCATAAGAGACACTATCGGCCATGGGCAGAAAGTAGCGCTCATGCAAGTCACTATCGGCCCCGGGGTAGTAAGTAGCGCTCATATGAGACACTATCGGCCCAAATCTATGTGTGTACTGAACATGTAGCCCCTACGCTAATAACTGTCTCCTCCCACCCCATGATACTATACATGCATCGTCTTCACGACACTGTTTAATCCTTAATAACTGCCAAGACTTCTACATAAATCTATTATCAGTTATATCCTAATGTACGGCCTGTACGCACCGATGTACGGTCGATATGCAAGTCCGAAGCTAAATGCGACTCACAACTCACACACAACCCGTGGCACATCGTGACAGTTTATGAGATGCTCTAATCATATGGTAGTCCCTTAACTCTAAGCCAATTGTATAAAATATAGTAATTTGCATCTACATATAGAATAACTTTATATTTGCTAGAAATAAGAAAAGAATGCATGATATTGAGCAAGAAATTAAACAGTAAAGGCAAGGTGTCTTGCCTGGAAGTGGGCCTGGTGTGGTGTGACGATCCGACAAGCTCCGATTTGCCCAATAGCCTGGTCGTTGCGAAAGGGTCCGAATTCGCGAGGAAGTAAGGAGGCAAGATTAGTCACGGTCAAGGATAATTAATCTACAACAGATTGACCTAGGAGGTTTATTCCTTTAAATGAAAGTACTATATCTTAGAAAAATTTCTACAAAATATTTTATAATTTATTAACAAAATATTCATTAAACTTAATATAAAATATTTTAAAATCATAATAGAGAATTGATTTTATAAAATGATTTTTCTTAATAAGGATTATATATATATATATATATATATATATATATATATATATATATATATATATATATATATATATATATATATATATATATATCTGTGTGTGTGTGTGTGTGTGTGTGTGTGTGTGTGTGTGTGTGTGTGTGTGTGTGTGTGTGGAGAATACTTAGAAATAATTTTCAAAATTATTTATTTATAAATGAAAATCATATCATATAAAATTCCCATACCCCAAATTATTTATTAAGCCCAAAATATTACTTTAAAAACCCTAGTTTATTTTATAAATACGTATATATATTTTTATAGGATAAATAGTTATTTTGTAAATAATATTAGTAATTAGCCATTAGCAAAATTTTCAACAATTTCAATAATAATAAGGACAATAATATTAATATTAATATTAATAATAATAATAATAATAATATAGCATACATTAATAATAATAATAATAATAATACTTATATAACTACTGCTCTCGTCCTCCCCCCCCCCCAAATGAGAACTCAGCGGGAGAGAGAGAGGGGAAGAGGAAAAGGGTTTACCTGGTCGATCGTCGTCGCGGGGGCACGCGAGGCGGAGGAGGCAGCTGGGTTGGTTGAGGTGCGGAGGTGGCGCTCCACTGCGGGGCGGCGGGCCTGCCGGGATGGCCAGCAGAGTTCCCGCGCTGCGGAGCGGCTGAGGTGGAGCCCACCGGCGGCGGCGCGGCACGGTGGCTTCCCGTGCGCGCGGAGGAGAGCTCGGGCACGGCAGGCGACGATGGAGGCGGGCACACGGCGGACGTGCACGAGCGGGTGGCGCATAGTCGCTACCGTGGAGGAGACCCTTGGCGGCTCGGCGCACAGGTGCGGCGCGGAGGCAGCTTGCCGGTCGCATCGAGGTGAGGGTTAGGTTAGGGTTTTGGCTTTTGATTTGCTCTCTTTTTTGGGTTTTCTGGTGTTGATGGTGAGAATGATTTTGGGGGTTGATGGTGGTGGTGACTGGCGTGAGGTGGCACCGGCGGTGGACGTGGTGGTGGCGGTAGGCTATGGTGATGGAGGTGAAAGCAGTTGCAGCGGTGGAGGTACTGCAGCCCTGGTTGAGAATGGGGAAGGCAGGGCGGGACCGGTGCGGTGGTTGGGTGGTCCAGGCCGCCACAAGTCGGGATGGAGGTGGTGGTGTGATGAAGCTGATGGTGGTGCTAGGAGAGGGATGCCCGGAGGTGACAGAGCGTGACTGGGTGCTGGTCGGGAACGACGGCTGCTGTCGAAAAGGCGTAGGGTTAGGGTTTTATCGACGTGTCGGCGTTGTATCCTGCGAGATACGAGGGATTGAAGGGGATGGTGTCCGACGTGTCAGGCACGGGATGTAGAATACTGTATATGTAAAAATATATAATGGATGGAAATAGCGACACAGACACGATGCACATCTAGATTATGGAAGAAATTTGGATTGTAGAAATTTTGGAAGAAGAGCTGGGAACCTCTCCTTATATAGGATGTGGTGCTCCTAAGCGGATAAGGACCAGTAGTAGTTTAAAACTTCGATGGATAATTCCATCATTTAATTTAAATAACTTTTAAAATTATTTAATCAATTCTAGATAAAACCTTCACTTAATTTAAAGTCTATTTGAAATAAAATCTCCTCAATTTAAATTATCGTATTTAATCAAATATCAAATCAAACTAAATTTTAAACTTCTTTTTCGTGAATATTAAAAATATAATAATATTAAATTTCAAAAATCATGATAATTACTTAAATATTGGAAATATATTTTTATAAATAATTAAACTAATTAGAATTAGTTTTCAAAAATCGAGTGGGCATGAAATAAATTTCATGTATCTCTTGAACAAAATAATGTTAAACAATAGTTTTCGGAATTACTACTTATATTTGCACCATTTAATAAAAATAATCATTTTTAAATAACGCTTTCCAATACGCGATGTGATGCAATAATTCAAATATTTAAATACTTATTTTTCTATACGGAAAATCTTTTAATAAAATATTTTATATGAATATACATACTATCTCGCAATTTCGCACGCGACGTACAAATACGAATAACACGAACTCGTACGCGACGTATAATTACGAATACAGAATCGGTACCAAATTAATTTAGAAAAGAAAAAAATCATAGTAGAAATTTTGGGGTTTTATATCCTATCCAACTTAAAATAATTTCGTTATCAAAATTTAGGAATAACTAGGATAGGTAGGGTGGAGGAGAGGGAAAGAGGTATTTGATAAGAAATCATGATTTAAATCGTTGGCGAGGGGGAAGAAAACGACTTTCAACAAAAAAATTGACAAATTAGATAACTAAAAGGATAAATCAATGGTGTAGTTTTGAAATGATAATGCGCATGACATCCTTCTGTGTCTAATTCGATCATGCTACCATCAATGCTAGGATCGATAAAATCACAAAGATTGTTAATAACTTCATCTATCTCATTCCAAGATTACTAATTCAATATTTGAGTCGTGTTAAATATCGTCATGATCTTCGAGTCGTCACCATTGCCTTTGTTAATAATAAATCTTCAAAGCTTCGATTTCTTCTCAAGTTTTATATTCCATAAAACTTAAAAGGCACTTTTTCTTCCCCTTTTTTTCCCAAAATTTGAATCCCCTCAAAGATTTATATTGAATAATATTTTTTTATTTTTTCTTTCCTTGAAACATATTTTCATTCCTTTATAACTATCCTCAAAATAAATCTCATAAACTATTAAAAATTCTTCGAGGCGTACTTACGTATATATCCGACCTTCAAACTGATATTTATTCCCAAAAATCCAATTCACAAAAATTTGATTCCTTAGAGATATGTTTAAATCCTATATCTCACAATAGAAATTTTGATAAGTTAAAACTTTTGATTCAATAATCTCTAATCTTCTTTTAAAATATCTTTTTATATACCTCTTTTTTCTCAAGCTAAATTTTGTCTTTCGTAATCCTCTTGAATTTGAAATTCACTAAACCCTCAATGAATTTAGTCTAAGTAAAAAATCAAACTCTTCACATACTCATTTAACAACGTAAAAATTTATCTTTAAGGTACCATCATAGAAATCCATCTTCAATATTCTTGATTACTCTTGAACCTGTTTGTCACTCACGAGTATACCATCTACTTAAAAATAATATCACCTTTTCTCCATTCCATCAAAAAAATTTTTTAACTTATGTCAAATCTTATATACCTTGTAATCGTCTACTCATCTTAACCAACTATACCATTAGTCTCCTCTATGGAATTTTCTAATCTAGTCCCGTGTGACTGAAAGGGGTAGTGATCCGGTCTCCATCTTTGCACAAAATCATATACGAACCAAGGTTCCTTGAATTATGAAGGAGTTAATGAAATCCTCGAGAGGAAGCTAGCCAAAAGGAAAAAAATATATATGGTTAGGTTCAAGGGTCGTGGTGAGGGTTATGAAGATGTTATGGGTCTAAGTAAACCAAGATAAATAAAGGATAAGCAATCAAGAATAAACACAAAGTTAAGCATTTATGAAATTAAGTAGATCATAATCATTCCTTGGGTCGAAAAGATTTGAGTCAAGATTTGGTCTCTAACCGAAGTCAGAAAGGACACTAGTATTATGGTAGGGTTTATAAGCTGGCCATTTTGATTTGAGAGTCGCATCATAAAAATAGAGTGCAAGGGGACATGTTTTAGTGGGACATGATATACCTACACGAAGGTGGGCTCGTCTAGGTCTTGCATATAAAATTTGTTGGAAGAAAAAGTCTAGTATTGTGCTCCAAATATCCAAGTCACGGTAAATGACACAAAAGAATTTAAGATAGAAAGTGGGAGTTCATGAGATAATGATTAACGCACAATAAATGACCAAGTTAAATCATGAAATAAAGATAATTCATATTCTAGTAGATCAAGGTAAATAAGTTAGGGATACAGTTTCTAGAGATATGATAGCCACTTAGATGGAGTATGATCAAGGAACAATCTAATCATTTCTCAAGTTTCGAATGGTTAGAAAGTTACGATAAAATCTAGATTTGTGGAAATATTGTGTGAGTTAAGATCGAAATATAACCATATGATTTGTTAGATGACCAACTATACTTGAGTATATACAACTATCATGGTCATGAGTGATATGGCAGTTAATGCGGACTACTTTATCTATCTTGGTTGCCTATCCATATTTGAATCTATAAATTGATTTCTTCAAAACTTTGCAATATAATTCTCCAAATAATCCAATAAAATATCTTTCTAAGCTGCCAATCATACTCATAACTTAAAATTTAAATTTCTTTTAATCAACCTCAAGATAACCTTTATCATAACACAAAAATTTTCTCCGAAAATGTATCATAAACTAGCATTTCCACCTTATCTAGTCACATCAAAATCATAACTTAAGATTTCAAAATTTCAAATAAATCTCGAATAAACCTTTATTGTGTCACAATTCCAATCTATATATTTTTCTTCTTCTATCATTAATCCAAATCTTAACTCAAAATTTAAATAGGAGTTAGCAATCGTAAGTCATACAAGAGTTTAAAGTAGATCCTCAATTTGATTATATATCCTTCAAAATATTTTTAACCAAAATTCTTAATAACCTTACTCAAAACTTAAAATTCAAAATTTTACAAATTTATTAATTGTGCACCATACAACCCAATTTAAAACCAAGCTTAATCAACCGCCCTCATAATTCTTACAGCAGCATTTAAATAAAAAATTCTTTTCAACTAACTTTATAGCTCTTCAATGATGTATAGCTATAATGAAATGAATCATAAATATTTTTCAAAGACCTTCGAAAATCAAAACTCAGAAATCGAATCAATTTCCTTTCTCAATTGTATATAGATCCCACTATCCTTTTGTAGATCCAATTAAAGTTCTAAAAATCCTTCGAAGTTATTAATATTGCTACTACCCAACTTGGAATTAACTAATCCTTAAATTCATACTTCTAGAAAATTATGGTTCCTCTTATCCTCATATCTTTATAACTCAAAGAGGATATCAATGCATACTAGTTGTCAATGTAATCCTTCTAGCCATGTGTTTGACCTATGAGCAGATACTAGTGTAGTCATCTTCCTAGTTGTCACTAGCACGAAACTAAAAATTTACGGTAGAAGGAGTCAAGCAAGATGCAAATCAAGGAGGTCGAACGAGAGTTCGAAATTTGAAGTCAAGAAAGGATGTCAAGTAGGTGGATGAGATTCTATCCTCTAATCCTATGTGCAGGTTTACATCGGTACAGTAACGTAACCGAAGTGATAAAGGAGACCTGCATGGGCCACCACAAAAATATGTAACGCCCTAGTCCCAAAATACTTAGGACTAGATACATATCATGCCAGCTGTATATATACGAGTAAATGAAAGGCTCGTATGTATACATAAGCTATAAAATATAGAAAGCCATGCTCAAACTAAATCTCATCAATAATTATAAAGTTTTAATGATATAATCAAATAGTCATTTGTACAAACGTTGGGCAAAGACATATCCACTACCAACAAGTTTAAATAATAAAAAAATATACAAATAAATAATTTGGTCGAGTGAAGCAAATGACGAGTCCAAGAGCGATCATCACGACGGAATAGAGCGCAAGTCATGACCTTAGCTAGAGCACCTGCAAGAAAGTCACAAAATACACACCTGGAGAGATCACCAGGTCCTCAGAGGGATGTAGCAAGACACATAATATCATGCCATAAACTGAATAGTAAGAGCTCAACAGAAAAATGTATATGAGTAAAGGTTCCTAACCAATCTATGTGGAATAGTGCACTTTAGAAGACAACGTTCTATGCAGGAGCTTAGGTGTTCAGCATAGATGGAGAAAGAGAGTGGCAGAAGGTAGCGCTCATAAGAGACACTATCGGCCATGGACAGAAAGTAGCGCTCATGCGAGTCACTATCGGCCCCGGGGTAGTAAGTAGCGCTCATACGAGACACTATCGGCCCAAATCTATGTGTGTACTGAATATGTAGCCCCTACGCTAATAATTGTCTCCTCCCTTCCCATGATACTATACATGCGCCGTCTCCACGACACTATTTAATCCTTAATAACTGTCAAGTCTTCTACAGAAATCTATTAGCAGTTATATCCTAATGCACGGCCTGTACGTACCGATGTACGGTCGGTATGCAAGTCCGAAGCTAAATGCGACTCACAACTCACACACAACCCGTGTCATATCGTGTCAGTTTATAAGATGCTCTAATCATATGGTAGTCCCTTAACTCTAAGCCAATTGCATAAAATATAGTAATTTGCATCTATATATAGTTTTGAAAGAAGAACTTTATATTTGCTAGAAATAAGAAAAGCATGCATGATATTGAGCAAGAAATTAAACAGTAAAGACAAGGTGTCTTGCCTGGAAGTGGGCCTGGTGTGGTGTGACTATCCGACAAGCTCCGATTTGCCCAATAGCCTGGTCGTTGCGAAAGGGTCCGAATTCGCGAGAAAGTAAGGAGGCAAGATTAGTCACGGTCAAGGATAATTAATCTACAGCAGATTGACTTAGGAGGTTTATTCCTTTAAATGAAAGTACATATATCTTAGAAAAAATTCTACAAAATATTTTATAAATTATAAACAAAATATTCATTAAACTTAATATAAAATATTTTAAAATCATAATAGAGAATTGATTTTGTAAAAAGATTTTTCTTAATAAGGATAATATATATATATATATATATATATATATATATATATATATATATATATATATATATATATATATATATATATATATATATATATATATATATATGTAAAAATATATATATATATATATTTATATATATATATAAATATATACGTATATATATGTGGAGAATACTTAGAAATTATTTTCAAAATTATTTATTTTATAAATAAAAATCATATCATATAAAATGCCCATACCCCAAATTATTTATTGAGCCCAAAATATTACTTTAAAAACCCCAGTTTATTTTATAAATACATATATATATTTTTATAAGATAAATAGTTATTTTGTAAATAATATTAGTAATTAGCCATTAGCAAAATTTTCAACAATTGTAATAATAATAATAATAATAATAATATTAATAGTAATAGTAATAATAACAATATAGCATACATTAATAGTAATAATAATAATAATAATAATAATAATAATAATAATACTTATATAACTACTGCTCTCTTCCCCTCCCCCAAATGAGAACTCAGAGGGAGAGAGAGAGAGGAAGGAGAAAAGGGTTTACCTGGTCGATCGTCGGCGCGGGGGCACGCGAGGCGGAGGAGGCGGCTGGGATGGCCGAGATGCGAAGGTGGCGCTCCAATGTGGGGCGGCTGGCCTGCCTGGATGGCCAGCGGAGTTCCCGTGCTGCGGAGCGGCTGAGGCGGAGCCCACCGGCGGCGGCACGGCACGGTAGCTTCCCGTGCGCACGGAGGAAAGCTTCGACACGACGGGCGGCGATGGAGGCGGGCACACGGCGGACGTACATGAGCGGGTGGCGCATAGTCGCTACAGTGGAGGAGACCCTTGGTGGCTCGGCGCACAGGGGCGGCACGGAGGCAGCTCGCCGGTCGCATCGAGGTGGGGGTTAGGTTAGGGTTTTGGCTTTTGATTTGCTCTCTTTTTTTTGGGTTTTCTGGTGTTGATGGTGAGAATGATTTTGGGGGTTGATGGTGGTGGTGACCGACACGAGGTGGCACCGACGGTGGACGTGGTGGTGGCGGTAGGCTATGGTGATAGAGGTATAAGCGGTTGCAGCGGTGGGGGTACTGCAGCCCTGGTTAAGAATGGGGAAGGCAGTGTAGGATCGGTGGGGTGGTTGGGTGGTCCAGGCCGCCAGGAGTCGGGACGGAGGTGGTGGTGCGATGAAGCTGATGGTGGTGCTAGGAGAGGGATTCCCGGGGGTGACAGAGCATGACTGGATGCTGGTCGGGAACGGCGGCTGCTGTCAGAAAGGTGTAGGGTTAGGGTTTTGTCGACGTGTCGACGTTGTATCCTACGAGATACGAAGGATTGAAGGGGATGGTGTCCGGCGTGTCGGGCACGGGATGAAGAATACTGTATATGTAAAATTATATAATGGATGGAAATGGTGACACAGACACGATGCACATCTAGATTGTGGAAGAAATTTGGATTGTAGAAATTTTGGACGAAGAGCTGGGAACCTCTCCTTATATAGGAGGTGGTGCTCCTAAGCGGATAAGGACCAGTAGTAGTTTAAAACTTTGATGGATAATTCCATCATTTAATTTAAATAACTGTTAAAATTATTTAATCAATTCTAGATTAAACCTTCACTTAATTTAAAGTCTATTTGAAATAAAATCTTCTCAATTTAAATTATCGTATTTAATCAAATATCAAATCAAACTAAATTTTAAACTTCTTTTTCGTAATTAAAAATATAATAATATTAAAATTTGAAAATTATGATAATTACTTAAATATTAGAAATATATTTTTATAAATAATTAAACTAATTAGAATTAGTTTTCGAAAATCGAGTGTGCATGAAATAAATTTCATGTCTCTCTTGAACAAAATAATGTGAAACAATAGTTTTCGAAATTACTACTTATATTTGCACCATTTAATAAAAATAATCATTTTTAAATAACGCTTGTCAATACGCTACGCGATGCAATAATTCAAATATTTAAATACTTATTTTTCTATACGAAAAATCTTTTAATAAAATCTTTTATATGAATATACATACTATCTCGCAATTTCGCACGCGACGTACAAATACGAATAACGCGAACTCGTACGCGACGTATAATTATGAATACAGAATCGGTACCAAATTAATTTAGAAAAGAAAAAAATCATGGTAGAAATTTAGGGGTTTTACAAGAAATCTGACTATTGGGTTGTCGAACTCTTTTCTCCGTTGTAATCTTGGTATATACCCGTTTAATGTGCCACATGTTCCTGTGCACAGCAGATATAACTACCTTTGTTCCCTAAAATTTTTATCTTCGTAGGATGTCGTTTGGTTGGTTGAAATTGATGTCAAAGTTGGCCTCTCGAAATCATAATTTTCAAGGAGCCAACTTCGTAGATTTGTTTCTCCGCCATCACAGCTCCATTTGATGTGCCACCTTTTCCTGTGCACAGTAGATATAACTACCTTTGTACCATAAATTTTTTATCTCTGTAGGATGTCATTTGGTTGGTTGAAATTGACGCCAAAGTTGGCCTCTCGAAATCGTAATTTTTAACTTGTAACATTCCAATTTTGAACTCGGGACACCGAATTCTAGTTCTGACGCCACTAGTGGACTCGTGGCTTCGGTCTAGCAAAAATTCATATAAAATTTGATGAGTTTGGAGCAAAGTGACCCCGACATGCATTTTGGTGCAAATTGGGTCTTTTTGTCCAAATGAACGGGTCATTTTGAGATCGGCTCATTGGAATCCAATACTGGATATACCGTTGGGTTTGTATCATTATTTTGGAATCATTGACATGTAATTTTATAAATTTAGTGGACTTTGGCTCGGGCATGCATTTTCGTGCGAACCGGGTTCTGCCGCGGCTCTACAGGTGGTGGGACCACGGTACGTCCCTCAGAATGCTCCATGCTCTGGCGGAGTAGGGTGGTCTGCTCCTGATGGGTTGCTAGGAACCCCTGGATCAGAATGAGCAGTTGGTTCTCGTCGAGTGTGACGGAAGCCTGGGTAGGTATAGTGATAGGGGGTGGTGGAAGTATTGGGTCCTGCTGGGCCTGTGATGTGGAAGGTGGTTGTGGTATCTGGGTTTGTGGATCTGTGGAGTGGGGGAATGTGGTAGGTGGAGGTGGAGGTGTCTACTGGTCAGCTGACTGGATGGGGAGCGTGCCATTCTCGGGTGAGACATACCGGGATGAACGAGTAAGCACCATCTAATTACAATAAAAAGACTTATAAGGACTCTTTAAGCAAAACAATCATAGACAAGAAAATCTAATTATAATAGCAAGTATGTGTTGTATTTCCTATGTTGCAATCCTAGTATTCCTCTAGGTGTTCTAAGCGTCATTCCTAATGTTGTCTAAAGTTCCTAATTGCAGGCATGCTTGGTACAATAACGTAACCAAACAATTTAGTCGACGAGACCTGCATGGGGGCACCACTAAAAACGTGTCACGACCCGCACCCGGTATAGGGGCACGAGAAGTGGGTACGTCCAGCCTACGCCGCAGTATCGGCGGTAGTAAGCTGTCCTAGGTTGCTAACTAATCTCATGCAGTGAATATAAAAAGTACTTGTCCAGATATCAGCTCCGAATGGAGGGCAAGTAAAGGGTATGATCTACTCAAACATAGTCTAAACATGAAAAGATAATACAGAAGTTATACCTAAGGAATTAAAGACAACAACAACTAACTACTAAAATAATACACCAATACCTCAAACCAACTTAATACAGACTCAAAATCTTAACTTTAATACATCAAGCCAAAACATGAAAGCTAAAGTAGTCTACTAGCTAATCTCCTGAATCACTCCTGAGAGTCGGGACCAAAGGTAGCTAATCCCTCGCCAGGTCCATGGCAAGCAGGGCATGTGTCCTCAGGATTATCATCTGTAATATTTTCAACAGGTCCAATCAGGACGGGAACGAGCACAACTCATCTAGAAAAACCCAAGTAAATGACAAAGAACTATAAAGCAGTTATAGACAGTTTTATTGATGAGCATGGCAGTTTTATACAGGTAATGATGGCATAGAGAGGCAGTAAGATACAAGAAAAGAAAGGTAACTAGAACAAGAGAAGAATCATGGCAATGAAGACTGTAATAAAAGCTAACTGAACTAGAATAATATGTACGAGTCCAGACAGTACGATATAAGTCTAAAGTAATCCCAGTGTGAGTCCAGTCTATATAATCCGATACCAGATGATTTTCAGTACAGGATGAGTCCAACAGTGATCAATGAAACCAGGGTGAGTCCAACTATGATCTAACAGTGTGTTTTAAAATACCGAGATCGACATGCAAACGGCTGTAGGTATCAGGCACATCTCTCACTGATTGGGCAAAAGATGGCTATGCTTCCGGTAGATTCCAGTAGGAGATTCCGGATTTGGGGTATGTCTACATGTCTTACTCAATATTTCCCCGCCCAGCAAGTGAATCCAAAATCGACAAAAGGAATCGAGATGAGTCTGGCCAATACGTGATGATTCCAGAAATGATTCCGGAATGATACTAATGACTCCAGTAATAGAGGCCAGCAAGTAAGGTATGTGTCGATACTTGAATCCAAAAATATCCATACGTGTTGATACAGAGAATCACATGGAACTAACTAGAACTGAAATACAGTAATCGACAAATAAATGAGAGAATTATCAGAGAATGTACTCGCCTGTTACTCTAGAAAGAGTAGTGTAATATCAGATGTCTGTACCAGGGTCACAATGTCCTAAAATAGAGCAATACAGTTATGACATATCCAAAATGAAGGTAAATGAAATCTACGATGCAATCTATATGAATTCTAAGCCAATCTAGGTCAAAGTCAAACTTGGTCAACACTACAGTCAAACTAAGTCATACTAGGTCAAACAAGGTTAAACAAGTCTAATCTAGGTTAAAGTCAACCCTTGGTCAAATATTCTAGCCAAACTAGTCAAGTTATCTAGGACTTAGTCAATAATGGTCAGATTAGTCAATACTAGTCAACATGGTCAAAGTCTAGGTCAATCTTAAACTAAGGTTTTGGTTAATCATAGACTAGTCAATAAGGTAATTAGGTTAATCTTGACTAATGGTCAACATCCAGTCAAACTCTATAAGGCTAACTCAAACCATCATAGGCTAACATGTCTTAGAATACCTAAGATACTATACTACAATAAAGTATATCACATGAAATATATATAATACAATACCAACCTTAATCCTGTAATCAAGCTAATCCTATTCTCCAACTCAAGTCATGACTCAACTCTAAGTATCTCACTTAACCCCATACATATCTTCATCTATATAGGATTACCCTCATAATCTATATGGTCAACCTAATCATCTAGTTTAGTCAAACTTAATTCAAATAGTCCTTTTATGTTCATCCAAGTCATTTTAGGTCAATTTGGTCAAGGTTTGACCTATAGTTGACTTTGGTCAACAATGGTCAATTACCTAGTCAAACTATGTCTTACTAGTCAACTAGTTAAACTAGTCATTTTAGGTCAATCCTAGTCAATTCTAGGTTAACTAGGTCAACTTTGACCTAAGGTTGACTTTGGTCAACCCTTAGTCAACAAGGGTCAACAAGTTGGGTTTTGGGCCATTAGGACTAGCCCCAAGCCATAGGCTAATAATCTTGGCCATAGGCCATAGTCATGGGGTTTCATAGAACCTATACCTAGTAGTTATACATATATTTATATATCTATATATATAGACTCTATCTACCTACTACCCATATGTCAAAATAGGAATACTATATATAATACAACCCACATACATATATATATAATATCACTACATGAGAACTAATACAAATATATATATATCATATATATATACACATATATATATATATATAAAACCTATTTATATATTACATATATATATATAGAGAGGGAAGAGAGAGAGGGATATAGAGTGAGAGAGTGAGAATGAGAGAGAGAATTAGAGAGAACAGTGAGAGAGAGAGAGAGTGCTGCTGTATACAGCAGGGGGGAAAGTTCCAGATTCTGGAACCACAAATCCAGTCCCAAACACACACACACAGTAACATATATACATATATATATATATATATACACACAACTCCCTATATACACTACCAAATACCCCCAAAATTCACCCACACTCACACATACATATATACTACGTATATATGTACTAAAATACACTCATACAATGTATAAATCATATTAAAATTGGTTTTGAAATTCATTTTTACAAAACTAGAAAATATCCTAAAATTAGAAAAATAGGGACTGTGCATTGGTAATATAGGTAACTCGATTTACACTCACCAAACCGAGCTAAGGCTCGAACCCAAGGGTTGGTAACACTAGCCCCTAGTGTCCTCTAGTGTCTAGGGGGACTGACACGACACCACGACACATTTTGACGTGTCCACGACTCACAAAACCCAATCGGGTAAACTCTGATACACACGCACACACACAATATCGTACACGCGTGCAAATCACCCTAGGACACGACACACACACTCTCGTGTCTCGTGCTCGTGCACGAATGTTCACCTAGGGGTTGTGCACGTGTCCAACACCCTGCACCGTGTCCACGTTGATCCAGGATACGGTACGAAGACCGTATCAGTCATGAAAACACGACTGATACGCGCATTTCAGACCGCGTCGTGCACGCGGTCGTGCGTCTCGTGTTCGCGACACAGGACACGACACACCACGTGCTCGTGTCCACATGTTCGCCCCATGATGGGCTACACACTCGTGTCACCACGAGGTGCCCAAGTGTCGTGTCCACGCGACACGACATGCGCGAAGTTGGCCCCCGCGTGCGTGTGCGCTGACAGTACACGACCAGTGCACGTGTCCGTGCTCTCTCGACACGACACCAACGTGTCTCAAACTTGAGGGGGGGCATGTCAGAGGTTGCCCCCTCCTCTGTGTCAATTTTCACGTGTCCACGTGTCCCACAGTGTCTGTGCTAAGTGTCGAGTAGCAGGGCATGCACGCGTGGCCTCGTGCTGCGAGTTCGTGTCCATTTTGGACACGGACACAGCACAGAAATGTTCTCAGTCAAGTTGTTTCGTGTCCTACATGTCTAGGGCTTCACAAAAGTGTAATTTGTTTTACAAAATAACAAAGTTTAATCCTAAGTGGCATTTCACCAAACACTGCAATTAAGACACAGACACGTGTTCGATACGGACACCAAACCAAGCCTATTTTCTACCAAACTTGACCCACAGTTAGGGTATACCTATATGCATGCATTTATGAAGAGAAATCACAATATTAGCTCGGTTTATAGGTATTTACCTATGAGTGCAAAATCCTCAATATTAGGCCTTTTTGAATGAAAACCCCCTTCAACTCCCAATGTCCAAAGCTCCACAAATCCTCGCTAGCAAGCCATAACTAGTATCCTCTAGTGTAGGGGAGTCTAATGCAAGAAACTAGGCTCAATTTGGAGTCCAAATGATTAAGTGGTGAGGGTGTGAAGTTGTGGGAAAAAACTTGATTTTTGGTGTAAAGGAAAGGGGCTTTTGATGAGGGGGTGTGATTATATAGAGGGGGGGTAGGGTGTTGGCTGCCATGGGGGGGTAGGGTAGATATTTAGGGTCCCCTCCACCTTGCTAACTTAGCCCCTAAGGCTTTGACTAGGTAGATAGATATTTCTAGGTTCTATAATATCTAAAAATAAAATATCTAGATATTATCAAACCTAGATATTTACACATAGGTTAACATCTAACATTAGCCTCCTAGGTTAGTGACTAATCTCTAGGTTAGGGTAAACTAGGTTAGGGACTAACATGACACTAATCAAATAATTAAATAATAATAAAAACACATAAATCCAAATAATTCCTAATAAATCCTAGAAAATTACCAAAATACCCTTTAGGCTAAAAATCCCTAATTTGATGTTCTAAACCTATGGCTAGGCTCACATGATCATGGTTAGTTTCTAGGTTATGAAATCTCTAGGGTTTACACTAGGGTTACACTAGTAAAATCATAAAGTCATAAGCCATGACTTAGAAAATAGTTTTAAATTAACTAAAATCATCAAAAATCATATCATGACTAAAACACCATTAATAAGTAATAAAAGTAATAAATTTTTAAAAATACCCTAATTTTAGAAAACTGGGTCTTACACTTATTATTCTTTTCGAGTCTACTCGGGCGAGTATGATTATTGGGCTGCAGACTAGTATTCATATTTTTCTTTCTTATGTTTCTGTTATCTGGATTAAAATATAGAGTTGATGTAGTGATAGTTACTCCATTTCGAACAGCTTATATGTATTCTAGTCAGACCAGCATCTAGTTGAATACGTAGCTGGCCTATGCCACATGGTTCAGTCCTTCGTATTTCAGGACTGGGTGTGACAACAAAGGAAGATCTTATCTGAAATTGTACTCCTCGGGATACTTCCTATCGTCTATACCTGGAGAGATTACCAGGTCCTCAGAGGGATGTAACAAGTTACACAATATCATGCTATTTATGAACTGTCATGGTATATATAAATAAAGGTGCAAAAGACTATCCAAGACAACAAATATACAAAGGATATCCTAACCATCTAACGTGCAATTAGAGGACAACTTTCATACGCATGGGTGGTATTTATTCTATGTGTACATGTACTATCATCCAATCATCTATATCCGGCTATAACGTCTAAAACATCATAGGGTATCTACAATTTGTATCATACCATAGTTTCATCCCGAGACTATGGTTACCTGTTTGGCTTCCCGTATGCACTAGTGATTGTCCTCCCCGAAGATTCCCACACTGACCAATTCATATCTATAACATGTCCAATTTTAAAATTGCTTGAGTCTCTATATCCTAAAACCTAATCATCATAGTTACATTCATCTATCTGTCATACGACTTCTTACATATTGATGGCCAGTCAAATATGCAAGCCGTGTCCCTAGCAAAATATCTCAAATCATGTAATATGAGTGTCATGGCCAAAGAAGATATAAGGATATCCCACAATTAGAAGGTAGTCCACAAAAACTAAGTCAACATACATACCATAAAAGAAAGCAACAGAAAGCGACTAATATAGTCGCTTGCACCCAAGTATGACTTGGATGCACAATTTTTATAATATATAAAACTAAACAATTATGAGATAAAATAAATAAATGCTAAAAATAAATATATTGAGCAGTAAATATAGCAAGGTATCTTGTCTGGTGGTTGTTAGGTGTTTTGACGATGTTCAATAGGTGAAATCAACAAGTCATGAGAAGCTACAAGGATGGAACTTCCGCAAACATCCCCGGATGCTAAAACAAACATCACCAACATTTTTGGAAGAGAAGAAATGACTAACATTGACTACCTATAAGTCTAATATGCGACACATGGGCAAAATCATAATTTCGGGTCAAAATAGTATCCGTCATTAGACCCGCTAAAGTCATCAAATTATATACCTACGAGTCTTTTGATACGAACTCAATGACATATCCAATTTTGGATTCCGATGAGCCGTACACAAAATTGTCTGTTGAATCGAATTATGGGCCCGCAAATAAGGCAATCCAGTCAATTGTCTTAGAATTGGACCAAACTTGGCTCACAGGACTAGAAAAATGATACTATTCCAATGACGTAAGTTTCGTTGCGATATGACAAACATGCACAAAGTAATTAAATTTTTTAGAAAAGGGTCGTTATGGTGTTCTTCAACGGATACGGATCGAATTCGTCGCGCACATACAACCATTTCGAAGCAGTCAAAGTCCACACATCCGCAATGTCTGTACACACCTTTCGATGCCCTCGAGTTACAACAAAGTTGTCCTGTTTGTACGGACCTCATATCGGGAATTTTTAGTTTTAGAAAACTATTTTTTGTAATTTTTAAATTGGTTTATCATGAAATATATTACAGAATAAATAAAACTAATTAAAGATTTTTAGTCTCTGTTATATTGACTATAAATTAGAAAAAGAAAAATAGAATTTTGTGTAATAGGTTGGAAGAAAACAACCTTCCAATATTGGGTTCTCAACTGATTTTAGTGCTTTGTTTTTACACAGAAGTCAATTTTTTCTCGATATTTGGATTCAATGTTCCATAAAATTAAGTCTGTTTCAATAAAATCAAATTGATGGGACCTAGAGGTGTATAGGGTGTGGTTCCAATGAGTCAACTGGATCAAGAATCGAGCAAGAGGTGGACGAGAAAAGTACATGCGAAGTCGGGCATTCAGGCTATTGCTGCCGCTGCAACTGCTGCTGGTGCGACTGCGCCTTGGCCGGCCGAGGGCGACGGCAGGCGATCCAGGAAACATGTGGGGGTTCACAAGAGGCAGGGGTCTCCTTGGGATCAAATCATTAAGTTGTCGATGTCACGTCCCGACCCAAAAAATTGTTCGTTCTCGCATCAATTTATCCGAATTATCGTCCTCGCTGGGGCGTGATGCCATACGAGTCTGGAGTTACACTCTTACAAAGCAAGATGACAAGTTCTCAAATGGTTATCTTTGATTTGATATTATAATAAAAGAAAACATAGTATACGAAAGAATTTTCTTTATTGATAAATGAACTGAGATTACAAAGGCTTTCAATAGCCCAACTGATTTTGCCAGATTGGCTACAACACTCAAGTTCTCTCTTGGCCACAAAGGATTTCACCGTTTCATACATCATGCCTTCTATATCTTGTCTGCATCAATCATGTTGCAAGTTAGAGCATCAATGCGATCGCACTCTTCAAACACTACGGTATTCCATGCCTCAGTACGATCAAGCGAAGCTCCACCGCGAGCAGACCATTTCTTGTACCTGCTAGCAAACTAGTGGAGGATTAGTACTTTCGTCCTCGCTATACTGATCAAGACCCACTTAACTAAATTGACATTTAGTATTGTATTAATTCATGCAACATACAATTTAGTTATCTTTCTATGTTCTCCTTAGGATCTGTTTTATGGCATATTCGATAGTAGTAAAGCATGTTATCATAGCAAGCATGTTATTTTGATTCGCATAAGCAAGTTGGCAACTAATAGCAATCTCGTGTTGTTTCGTGACTTCTTACTAAACACTGACGTACTCGCCCTTGTACCAACGCAAGGTAAATGCGCCTCATTCCTTTCCTGTCATGTTATAAGTGCTCTGTGCAGGAGCTCTGTATTCCTGCAATTTTGACCCGTCGTTCCTTAACTATATGAAGGTCAATGGACTTATATTTCTCAAATCGAATATATAAGACGGTGATCGCTCTGTGCGGTTGTTAACCTAAACATCAGAGGACTCTCGAAATACTCGAGAGAGTGGCTTATCACATCAATAGTAGGTCACAAACTATCTTAATGAAGTGCGCCAACAATACCGTTTATCTTACAGTCCTTCCTAGGCTGAACGGTCCCAGCACCCTGGCGTACCACGTTCGAGGGAAGAATACATCCGTGCACGGGAAATATATCTTTAAGTCCATTTGACCATGCAATGTATGTTATCTTTCATACAACCATACAAATTCGCCTATCTCTATTTTAATTGGCACAATGCCCCAACTCAATGTTCATCAACGAATGCCCCGAAGGCCATAAACATTTCTAAGGTACCATGCCACATTTGACAGTTCCGCCACATTTTGCCACAACTATTCTCTTCGCAATGAAGCCATCTTTTGTAAGTTCCGAGCACGTACACACGTTTTGGTATAGTTATTTGACATTCCTTGCGTCGTGCATTTGATGCACACTTCGATTCAGTATTTCTATATTCTACGCCTTAATGTTCAATGCGTTAGACTTATGTTCCTTCCCTCTGACTCGTACAACTGAGGTACGCCTCGATATGGTATTCATTGTTCTATAGCTCGTGCACTATGGCACTCGTGCCGATATACTTTTAATGTTTTGGCATACTAACTCGTGCACGTGGGCACGGAATGACTCGTGCGCTAAGGCACTTGTCGATACATTTATCCCATGTTCTTATGGCTTGCGCACATAGTGCGCTCGCCTTTGCGATATTCAATGTTCAATAGCGACTCGTACATTTGATGTACGTTTCATTTCAATTGTTCTATCTAGTATTCGACATGCAATATATTTATCTCTCGATTGAGCTACGCTCGTTGACTCGATAGGTTAACTTAGCATACAATGGAACATTTTGATTAAGCATGACGAACTAGGAAAGAAGAGTCAAAGTTTCGCCACCTTAAGCCGATACACCTTATCGTTTTGTCGAGCCGATGTGGCTCGATTTCATAAATTGTTGCGCGGCCAACTCTTCTGACTTAGCCATTCAAGCACTTCGTGCTACATTGAATTATCCGACCGATTTGGCTTACCGTGCCTATGCCTCAGTCCGTTGCGAGGCTGTGATTTGGTTTTGCAGACCCTATTGTAAATAAGGTAAAATATCGACCTCTTATATTTCAGCATAAACGTATAACCTGCACACGAAACCAACTAAAATCAATAATTATCCGAATCGGACTAATGCCTTGTGTCGATTCGATTTCTTAGAATCTTCGAACCGACTCAATTATTTCTCTCGGGCCAACTTAACGCTTGCATCGAACTTACTCAATGTGTTCCCTCGGGTCAATGATACTCTTTGTATCAATTCACATCGATACATTTCTCGGGTCTACGTACTCTTGTATCGATTCGCATCGATACTTAAATCGGATCAACGCAACTCTTCGAGTCAATGACTTAGCATAATGCATTGTGCGGAATGGGAAATTACATAATATACCACTCAAAACAACGTTCGTCTTCGAACCGAAACCAGCACTCAATTCGAGGTGTTTCTCTAGATCGTTTCACGATCTCGTCTCACTATCGTTGTTCCATTTCAAACACTTGTGCAAGCTTTCATTAACTTTTAGTCTTTCCTGCAGCTCAATTTGAATTCAATATACAACTTGATTTGGATCGTACACCTATTCAAGGCATCACAAAAATATGTATATTTCAGCCAAGCCCAGGAGTAGAAAATTGGAACAAAGCTGACAGGTAAATTTCAATCCTATGCTTGCCATCTCGTACTCTTGATCAGACTTATCTTTTGCGACTGTTCTCAAAATTTTATCGCATCTGTATATTTGATACATACATGATTCATTCAATAAAGTCACCGCTTGCGATGTGATTAAAAAATCGTATTTCTTATTTTCGTAAGTCTGCGCACTGACCATCAATACCATGCGTTGCGTCAAGCCATCGCGCATCCGATCGCAATGATCCTTCACGATGCCTTTCGTTCGAAGTCGCTGCCCAACTATTGCCGAAGTCTGGCTATGCAACTCATCTCAACACGATTTTCTTTGTTAACTTAAAAATGCATCAACATTCAGGGCTATGCCTGCTAGGTGACTTACCTAGACACCATGCTTAGATTCTCCCAATGCAACTCTAAATTGACATTGCACAAAGGCCATAATCTATCTGACACAAAAGTTCAATTTGAGTCGATAATGCTCAAAGGCAATGATCACTTTGACACGAAGGTCTTTACGACGCATATTATGTTCGATTCCTATCAAATAGGAAATACACTAGCCAAATTCCTAACTTATCCGTCTCGCAACATCCAATATATGTCCAATTCACGCAAGCTTAATTGCAAGGGGAATCCAAATCTAACGACATAACTCGTAAGTCATTCTCTTACCTGTCAACCCCTTGACCAAAATTTTCAAATTTATTTTGAAAACCAATTTTCCTTTTTGCCTTATATATTTTTGGTCTTAATTTATATATAATGCTAAGATTTATAGGTTTATTGCACTTATAATATCATAGAAGGACCAAGGGGTATTAAGGATTATAACAGGGACCATACTGTAAAAAGCCAATATTCAAATTCCCTCCCTGTCGAGAACTCAACCCTGAGTTCAAATTCAGTTGGGGCTTAAGAATCTTTCTCTCCAAATCTTTAGATATAATTAAACCAAATTCTCTTCTATCCCTCCAGGAGATCAACACAGGTATAAATACCTAGAGTTGTGGCCGACCCTTTCACCTGGAAACCCTAGAACCCTATGCTCTCTGCCTATCCTATAGCCAAGATTGATTCAGGGAACCTGCGAAAGGGGAGATGTCGAGTTCTTCAACAGGTAATTCCTGACAATAGTATTAGTATTTCTTTTACTATTAAGTTAGCTTGAGCCTACATTAAATCCATTAATACGGTGTTCGAAGGAATTCCTGAGTAGACATGCTTACTGCCACGAACCTTTTCTAGTACCCATTTAACATTGATATGTGTATCTTCCATGTTACACAGATAGGATGCTAACCTATGAATCCTTCTAGTATCTGAAGGATCAAGGTGGGGTACCTAGGCTTATATATAGATGCTGCAATAATGTTATACACCACAATAGGGGCTGTGTTGACAGGTAGAAGATGTAGGAATTAGGGAAGAGGCCGGTTGGTGTCAGGTTGGCACTTGGGATGATGGGGATTTGCAAGTACCATATTGAGTATTTCCAACCCATATACCAAATCCTGGATAGGAATTCCCAATCCTGCTATTAGCAAACCTATTGGTACTGGCAGGGTATTGCCTATACACATGTCCCCTGTGTATCTTAGGAGTAAGCCTGTGAGTTCCCTAGATATTAGATTTCCTTGCATCCATGATGTTGACAAGGAGATAACCTTGACAGCAGGTAAGCAACAGTATAGGAGTATCCTATAGAGGGTCTAAGTATCTATCAGTATTACTATGTGTACAGTCACACCACTTTTATACAGAAGAATGGAGATTATCATGAACAAGACAACCTGGGAGGAAACTTCCTGATTAGACCATAACATCAGTGGCAAGGGGGAGGCAAATCCTTACTATGGCTTTGTATTGCAAGCCACAACGGCAAATAGTTACATCACTGCTTTGCAAATGCATATGGTAGCAGCACTTTCAATATAACATTGTTACCCTGTTCTGTTACTCTAGGGACTTTGCTTACTGCTTGGTGACCTATACTCGAGGACTGTGCATATGAGAGTTAGAGTAGGCAAGGGTTTAGTTGATAGGACTGAACCTACAGGTATTATAGGTGTACAGGTTCCATTAATACACAGGAAATTGAAGACAGGGCAATTGTTTAGATTATACAGGTATTTGCCCTGTTGATTGGCAAGGAGAGCAAGCCTAATGAACCAGGGGAAGTCCCTGTACAATTGTGCAGCAACACAATAGGACAGTAGAAGGAAGATTAACCCTTTGGTACACCTGTTCCAATCGGGTTCAGTAAGAATACAGGGAATTGAGAGAGGAACCTGTTTTAAAGCATAATAACTGAGAATGAGAATCCAGTTTGAGGGATTTTGAGTTATAGTTAATTAACTATTGGCTGGTTTTACCTTTAGGTTAGTTTTGAACACGTATTTATTGTATAATTGCTCCACATACTTTAATTATTTGATAACTGTTTGGATTTAAGTTATATAACTATACCTGTTTCTCCTTTTCAAGTTTTGAGTTACAAGTAGATGATTCCAATGTGTATTTTAGTCTAGGACCAATATGGCTTGGTGTGTGTTCTGTTAATACCAGGTAATCTGGGTCCTAAGATTAGACTGAAGGAGGGTAGCCTGTGTCTATGGCAGCTGGCTAATGCAAAGGGAAGCAACAGGTAAGCCTGGGTATATGGGAAATAACTTAGACTTAGAACTAATGAAGTATGGCTCAGTTGATGGGGTCATAATGTGTTAGTCCTTGCACCTACTATTTATTTCTATCCCCTTTGAATATAAGATCCAGTTGTTCAGTCCATGAATTTACCTATTAATAATAGACTGTACAATTGTGTGTGTAGTCCCCTGCATTCTTTATGCGCTGTTGAACTTTGATGTTCAGTCCAGGAAATTCTGATTTGGTGGTTCCTTGTTATCAACCATGGGGACCTATAGCAGGGGATTTCCTGCAGTACAGGTAAACTGTTTAGTGTATTGCTTAGTTAGTTAATGAAAGAGTGTGGGTACAATAGGGTATCAGTGATAGTATACACGTAAAAGTCTTTCAAAATATATAAATTATGAACCTTCTTGGTAAAGAAGTGCACTATTGTGTCTAGTTCTTGCACTGCTAAACTGCAGATGTTTGGCCACAATATCAGGATTTCGAAGAACAGAGTAGTAGCAAAGAGAAGACAATGAGCACATGGGGGTGTGCGTTTGGGATCCTTTTAAGTATCAAGAGTATGTTAGGGCAATTCCTATTGTACCTATAAGTTCCTACAGGTAGCAATATGTACACAATATGTGCAGTTCCTATTTCAATATGTGCATAAATTGGGTATCACAAAGGAACTTCTCTTTACAGCATTAGTAGAACAAGGTTGACAGGTCTTGTGTATCAAAGATGGTAGTTGAAGTCAGGAAACATTGCTGGTATGAGCATAAAATGTTTCAATAACAGTTTTAGAAGAAGGCTTACACTGCTATGAGTGTTACCCCAAATTTAACTAGTGAATACTTTTCCTGTCATGAAAATTACTAATCTCTCCTACCTGACACCAAGAATGACAGTGGAAGAGTTAGACATGGGTAAACTAGGATGGTGTTCCCTAGATGTCTATAGAGCTAAGGAAACCATGATAACTTAGAGTTACCCTAGAGACTTAATACGCAAATAGTTAGTACAGTTGTTGTATTTTTACTTATTGACATGATGAACTCTAAAAATAGGATATTTGGTCCGAGATACGGACTTGGCCCATTCCAACAGCTCAGGACCTAAGGCAAGTATACCTTGCCTTTCTACACAGATTTATTTCCATGAACTGTCTTTATTTATTATCCAGTTTTCTCATATTATTGATATGTATCTTTCATATCCTGTTCATATATTGGTACCATTGATTTGTAGACCGTGTTCACAGTTAGCCTTCTGTCTTATTGGTCGTGCCTTGATTGAGTCGTGCCTCCGTGTCATGAACCTTGAAGCTAACCTGCGAGTCCACGATAGGGACGAAGGTTAGTAGTTATTGGTCCACACCTGCGAGTCCACACTAGGGACGAGGGTGATGCTAGCCTGCGAGTCCACACTAGGGATGAGGGTTAGTAGTAGATGCTAGCCTGCGAGTCCACACTAGGGACGAGGGTTAGTGGTATAGGGTTACGCCTGCGAGTCCACACTAGGGACGAGGGTGATGCTAGCCTGCGAGTCCACACTAGGGACGAGGGTTAGTAGTAGATGCTAGCCTGCGAGTCCACACTAGGGACGAGGGTTAGTGGTATAGGGTTACGCCTGCGAGTCCACACTAGGGACGAGGGTGATGCTAGCCTGCGAGTCCACACTAGGGATGAGGGTTAGTAGTAGAGGCTAGCCTGCGAGTCCACAATAGGGACGAGGGTTAGTAGTTCAAACCTGCGAGTCCACATTAGGGACAAGGGTTTGAGTATTCGTTTCGGTTATCCGTTGACATCTTGACATGAGTTCTCTAGTCCTCGTTCGGCAGTCCATTATATGTAGACAATGTATAGTTTCGTGCTTTATTCATTGCACCGTTTTACTTATTTATTCTGTATCTTTCTCCATGCATAATAAACTGTTAGAAAGGCTCGTTTTTATGTATCTTGCTAGTCCTCTGAGGACCTGATTATCTCTTCAGGTTAGCCGAGCCTGAGTTAGGAGCAGACCAGAGGGTTGAGCCAGCATCAGATCGCATCACTTGCACTTGAGGTGGTCTAGATTAGCAGTTTTTATTCAGTTAGTTACTCCATGTATTCTTCTATTTTTTTCCATCTATTGGTAGTAGATTTGTGTCCACCAGACGTAACAGTGATTCTTGATATTCAGTTTATTCATTATTATTCAGTTCATGTCTTTTCATTAATCTTGACTGTGACATAATTATTCCTGTGGATGAGATATAGTTACCATATGTTTCTAGTGTGCCGTGACTTGTATTTAGACAGCGTACTACTACCGACACTGTGGTGTAGGCTGGGCTTGGACACGTTTCGTATCCGAAAAGCGGGTGCGGGTCGTAACAAGTTTTTTGGTGGCCCATGCAGGTCGACGTTAATCACTTCGGTTACGTCACTGTGCCGTAGTGAGCCTGCGAATAGGATTAGACACTTAGGATCTCATCCACATGTCTTGACTCATTATTGGCCTCTAGTCCTTGATTTCATTGAATCCTTGATTTGCATCCTGCTTGAAATTCTCTTCAACGGCTAGGGTGTTTTCCTTGTTACAGTTAAGATGACAGAAATTTTTAGTAAATTATAGCAATGGCATAGACACTATGTTTATTTTGACTTGCGAGTATTCGTAATAAATTGATAGCAGACTATTCATTCTAGTAATCATGACTCATTTAAATTTCGAGGATGAAATTTGTTTAAGGGGGGTAGAGTTGTCAACCCCTTGACCAAAATTTTCAAATTTATTTTGAAAACCAATTTTCCTTTTTGCATTATATATTTTTGGTCTTAATGTATATATAATGCTAAGATTTATAGGTTTATTGCACTTATAATATCATAGAAGGACCAAGGGGTATTAAGGATTATAACATGGACCATACTACAAAAAGCCAATATTCAAATTCCCTTCCTGCCGAGAACTCAACCCTGAGTTCAAATTCAGTTGGGATTTAAAAATCTTTCTCTCCAAATCTTTAGATATAATTAAACCAAATTCTCTCCTATCCCTCCAGGAGATCAACATAGGTATAAATACCTAGAGTTGTGGCCGACCCTTTCACCTGGAAACCCTAGAACCCTATGCTCTCTGCTTGTCCTACAGCCGAGATTGATTCAGGGAACCTTCGAAAGGGGGAGACGTCGAGTTCTTCAACAGGTAATTCTTGACAATAGTATTAGTATTTCTTTTACTATTAAGTTAGCTTGAGCCTACATTAAATCCATTGATAAGGTGTTCGAAGGAATTCCTGAGTAGACATGCTTACTGCCACGAACCTTTCCTGGTACCCATTTAACATTGATATGTGTATCTTCCATGTTACACAGATGGGATGCTAACCTATGAATCCTTCTAGTATCTGAAGGATCAAGGTGGGGTACCTAGGCTTATATATAGATGCTGTAACAATGTTATACACCACAATAGGGGCTGTGTTGACAGGTAGAAGATGTAGGAATTAGGGAAGAGGCCGGTTGGTGTCAGGTTGGCACTTGGGATGAAAGGGATTTGCAAGTACCAGATTGAGTATTTCCAACCCATATACCAAATCCTTGGTAGGAATTTCCAATCCTGCTATTAGCAAACCTATTGGTACTGGCAGGGTATTGCCTATGCACATGTCCCATGTGTATCTTAGGAGTAAGCCTGTGAGTTCCCTAGATATTAGATTTCCTTGCATCCATGATGTTGACAAGGAGATAACCTTGACAGCAGGTAAGCAACAGTATAGGAGTATCCTATAGAGGGTCTAAGTATCTATCAGCATTACTATGGGTACAGTCACACCACTTTTATACAAAAGAATGGAGATTATCATGAACAAGACAACCTGGGAGGGAACTTCCTGATTAGACCATAACATCAGTGGCAAGGGGGAGGCAAATCCTTACTATGGCTTTGTATTGCAAGCCACAACAGCAAATAGTTGCATCACTGCTTTGCAAATGCATATGGTAGCAGCACTTTCAATATAACATTGTTACCCTGTTCTGTTCCTCTAGGGACTTTGCTTACTGCTTGGTGACCCATACTCGAGGACTGTGCATATGAGAGTTAGAGTAGGCAAGGGTTCAGTTGATAGGACTGAACCTATAGGTATTATAGGTGTACAGATTCCATTAATACACAGAAAATTGAAGACAGGGCAATTGTTTAGATTATGCAGGTATTTGCCCTGTTGATTGGCAAGGAGAGCAAGCCTAATGAACCAGGGGAAGTCCCTGTACAATTGTGCAGCAACACAATAGGACAGTAGAAGGAAGATTAACCCTTTGGTACACCTGTTCCAATCGGGTTCAGTAAGAATACAGGGAATTGAGAGAGGAACCTGTTTTAAAGCATAATAACTGAGAATGAGAATCCAGTTTGAGGGATTTTGAGTTATAGTAAATTAACTATTGGCTGGTTTTACCTTTGGGCTAGTTTTGAACACGTATTTATTGTATAATTGCTCCACATACTTTAATTATTTGATAACTGTTTGGATTTAAGTTATATAACTATACCTGTTTCTCCTTTTCAAGTTCTGAGTTACAAGTAGATGATTCTAATGTGTATTTTAGTCTGGGACGAATATGGCTTGGTGTGTGTTCTGTTAATACCAGGTAATCTAGGTCCTAGGATTAGACTGAAGGAGGGTAGCCTGTGTCTATGGCAGCAGGCTAATGCAAAGGGTGGCAACAGGTAAGCCTGGGTATATGGGAAATAACTTAGACTTAGAACTAATGAAGTATGGCTCAGTTGATGGGGTCATAATGTGTTAGTCCTTGCACCTACTATTTATTCCGATCCCCTTTGAATATAAGATCCAGTTGTTCAGTCCATGAATTTACCTATTAATAATAGACTGTATAATTGTGTGTGCAGTCCACTGCATTCTTTATGTGCTGTCGAACTTTGATGTTCAGTCCAGGAAATTCTGATTTGGTGGTTCCTTATTATCAACCATGGGGACCTATAGCAGGGGATTTCCTGCAGTACAGGTAGACTGTTTAGTGTATTGCTTAGTTAGTTAATGAAAGAGTGTGGGTACAATAGGGTATCAGTGATAGTATACACGTAAAAGTCTTTCAAAATATATAAATTATGAACCTTCTTGGTAAAGAAGTGCACTATTGTGTCCAGTTCTTGCACTACTAAACTGCAGATGTTTGGCCACAATATCAGGATTTTGAAGAACAGAGTAGTAGCAAAGGAAAGACAATGAGCACATGGGGGTGTGCATTTGGGATCCTTTTGAGTATCAAGAGTATGTTAGGGCAATTCCTATTGTACCTATAAGTTCCTACAGGTAGCAATATGTACACAATATCTGCAGTTCCTATTTCAATATGTGCATAAATTGGGTATCACAAAGGAACTTCTCTTTACAATATTAGTAGAACAAGGTTGACAGGTCTTGTGTATCAAAGATGGTATTTGAAGTCAGGAAACATTGCTGGTATGAGCATGAAATGTTTCAATAACAGTTTTAGAAGAAGGCTTACCCTGCTATGAGTGTTACCCCAAATTTAACTAGTTAATACTTTCCCTGTCATGACAATTACTAATCTCTCCTACCTGACACCAAGAATGACAGTGGAAGAGTTAGACATAGGTAAACTATGATGGTGTTCCCTAGATGTCTATAGAGCTAAGTAAACCATGATAACTTAGAGTTACCCTAGAGACTTAATACGCAAATAGTTAGTACAGTTGTTGTATTTTTACTTATTGACATGATGAACTCTAAAAACAGGATATTTGGACCGAGATACGGACTTGGCCCGTGCCAACAGCTCAGGACCTAAGGCAAGTATACCTTGCCTTTCTACACAGATTTATTTCCATGTACTGTCTTTATTTATTATCCAGTTTTCTCATATTATTGATATGTATCTTTCATATCCTGTTCATATATTGGTACTATTGATTTGTAGACCGTGTTCACAGTTAGCCTTGTGTCTTATTGGTCGTGCCTTGATTGAGTCGTGCCTCCGTGTCATGAACCTTGAAGCTAACCTGCGAGTCCACGATAGGGACGAGGGTTAGTAGTTATTGGTCCACACCTGCGAGTCTGTAAAGCCTGTTGTTCGTATTACGTATTTGGAATACATATACGTATTTTATCTTGTATTTGCATATCTCCTTGGTTTGGCTTGGCTTGTTTACTCTCGGTTTGGGTTGGCTTGGTTCGGCCGGCCCAATGCTTGGTTCATCATGGGCCAAGGGTGGAACACCTTAGCATTTGCTTCTCCTTCATTTCCACCACAACCCCCTCTTTATTATCCCCACCAACCTTCTCTCTCCTCCATAATTCTCATTTACTTCTCCTTCCCCTACCATTACTCTTCTCCACCAACCAAGAACACCATAGGCAAGTACAACTTTCTTCCACAAGAGAACTCCTTTTGATGGTTTCATTAGCTTCTCCTCATGATTCTAAACCACATTAGAACTTGTCATTTTCCATTTTGAGGCTTTAATTCTTGTAGATCTAGAGTTTTGCTATTTTCGGATTTTTGGTGTTTTGATCTATCAAACTTGCTTGTTTTAAAGTTTTGATGGTTCCATATTTTAAAGAATTTCATTCTACCCAATTTTGACCTTTGGAAAGTTGGATTCGGACTTTTTTTGACCAAGATTTGGACAATTGAAGCTTAGATTCAACTTTAGAGTTCTTGCTGTTCTTGCCATTTGGAGAAGACAGTGAACAGTGAGCTAGCTTTTTAGCTTACGCCACTGAGCTGTACGCTGCTCTTTAGCGAGCGTACGCTGACTTGTGTACGCTGCTCTTTAGCGAGCATACGCTGACTTGTGTACGCTGCTCTTTAGCGAGCGTACGCTGACTTGTGTACGCTGCTCTTTAGCGAGCGTATGCTGACTTGTGTACGCTGCTCATTAGCGAGCGTACGCTGACTTGTGTACGTTGCTCTTTAGCGAGCGTACGCTGACTTGTGTACGCTGCTCTTTAGCGAGCGTACGCTAGCCTTGATACGCTGCCTGTTGGCAGCATGTCTTGAGCGTACGCTAGCTTGAGCGTACGCGTGCCTTGGTACGCTAGCTTAAGCGAGCAAGGCGTACGCTGGCCCCTTTCGTACGCTAGCTCGAGCGTACGCAGTCTTGAGCGTACGCTAGCTTGAGCGTACGCTGACCTGTAGCTTGAGCGTACCCTTGTGTACGCTGACCCTTGCGTACACTTCCCGTTGGAAGTGTATGGATCCTTTGGTACGCAGACCTGAGCGTACGCTAGCCTGAGCGTAGCCTGGCTTGAGCATAGCCTGATTACCCTTAATCTTCTATAGCCCTGTATATTGATATTTTATTAGATATTTAACGTCCATTTTATATCCTTACGCCTTTTGTCATGAACTTGATAATCATGAATTTGTTTAATATGTTTGGAAATGATACCTGAGCATGACACGATAGTGACCCGTAGTGGTGCACTCCTGACATAATGACCTGACATGACCTGATAGTGGCCCGTCGTGGTGCACTCCTGACAAGTATACTTGACATGATAAACCTGACATGTTATATCTTTATAAGCTGTTGCGACGGCTACCTGACATGACATGACCTGTATAAATAACCTGGACACCGTGGGCGATTGTGCTTGTACAAATAATCCAGTCCTGTCTTGCATCATGTCTAGGAGGGGACTCCTGAGTACCACGGTCAGGTGTACCTACTAAAATGGACTAAGGTTAACAACTAGATTAATACATTAGTCATGAAGAGATTTTCCAGCTACAGGCAATCCCGTTACCTGGGCGCGCTTGGGATCTGTAGCCTGCCGTCGAGTAGGGCACACTTCCAGCACACTGTCATGTGTTGTACCCTTCAAACTGCTTAAGGGTACATGCATTTCCTGGATGATGTACCCACCTGAATTCAACCCTAATCTCTCGACCTGGGTGACCTGGATGGTCTGCAGGGCTTGTGGCTGTAGAATAATCTCACTGCATCTTGTTAGTAATTAGGCTCGTGACAACCCTAGTTAGTTAAAGTATCAAGCCGTAGTTCTTGCTTGGCCGTGAAGTGATTGGATGGAGTCTAACCAGTCTAGTCTTGCCCTGACCCTGTTCCAGACTATTGAATGACCAGAATGCTTGTATTTATTTTACCGATAAATGGTGAGAAACCAAGCTCCGTTCAGACGAAGGGTTACAACCCCGGTCCTTGTTTGGTTTACGGGTTGTAACCTGGCTATCTGAATAGTTCCATGGTTATCTCGTCGTATATCATCCTGATATGTTTCCTTTTATTCCAGTCCTTATTTTATTTATATTTATACTCCTGTGCTGATTGCTGGTTTTAGTTCTTAAGTGAAGCCTCCTTTGTGGCACTTGCTCTTTCTGGGGTCTGACCTAGCTGGTTTTGTGTGGCCAGATTTCGGAGCAGCTCCAGAGGATCTACCGACTTCCCGGCCAGATGGTGGCCACTAGGCGGAACCCTGGCAACGAGTGGGTTATTTTTGGCTCTTCCGCTCTATTGTAAAAATATTCTTTTGAGGCGTTTAGCCGACGAGCACCTGTTTAGCTCGATTGCACTTACTTACTGTCTGCCTACGGGCTGTAACATGATTGACAAATCCTAGGGTTGATCATGTATGACTAAACTCTTGCTAGTCCTGACATTTTGTAACGACTAGCTTCATGATCAGCTGAATATGTAATATTTGGGATGCCTTATTATTGTATATTTAATGATCATACATCTTGTGACTCTTACTTACTTACTTGTGATTGAGACACTAGGCTTGTTCATGACCTTAAGAGACTGTTGGCTTGTAGATAAACCCTCATGTATCCTAGACAGCCGTGACCGTATAGCGAGATGGAATCCATTTCAATATACGTAGCTGGCTATGTCTGCCCCCGCTCTCCAGTATTCTGGTTCTGGGGCGTGACAAAGTCCACACTAGGGACGAGGGTGATGCTAGCCTACGAGTCCACACTAGGGACAAGGGTTAGTAGTAGATGCTAGCCTGCGAGTCCACACTAGGGACGAGGGTTAGTGGTATAGGGTTACGCCTGCGAGTCCACACTAGGGACGAGGGTGATGCTAGCCTGCGAGTCCACACTAGGGACGAGGGTTAGTAGTAGATGCTAGCCTGCGAGTCCACACTAGGGACGAGGATTAGTGGTATAGGGTTACGCTTGCGAGTCCACACTAGGGACAAGGGTGATGCTAGCCTGCGAGTCCACACTAGGGACGAGGGTTAGTAGTAGAGGCTAGCCTGCAAGTCCACACTAGGGACGAGGGTTAGTAGTTCAAACCTGCGAGTCCACATTAGGGACGAGGGTTTGAGTATTCGTTTCGATTATCCGTTGACATCTTGACATGAGTTCTCTAGTCCTCGTTCAGCTGTCCATTATGTGTAGACAGTGTATAGTTTCGTGCTTTATTTATTGCACCATTTTACTTATTTATTCTGTATCTTTCTCCATGCATAATAAACTGTTAGAAAGGCTCGTTTTTATGTATCTTGCTAGTCCTCTGAGGACCTGATGATCTCTTCATGTTAGCCGAGCTTGAGTTAGGAGTATACCAGAAGGTTGAGCCAGTATTAGATCGCATCGTTTGCACTTGAGGTGGTCTAGATTATCAGTTTTTATTCAGTTAGTTACTCCATGTATTCTTTTATTTTCTTCCATCTATTGGTAGTGGATTTGTGTCCACCGGACGTGACAGTGATTCTTGATATTCAGTTTATTCATTATTATTCAGTTCATGTCTTTGTATTGATCTTGACTGTAACATGATTATTCCTGTGGATGAGATATAGTTACCATATGTTTCTAGTGTGCCGTGACTTGTATTTAGACAGCGTACTACCGCCGACACTGCGGCGTAGGCTGGGCTTGGACACGTTTCATATCCGAAAAGCGGGTGCGGGTCGTGACATTACCGCTCGCTCTCGTGCATAGCACAATTCTCAAAATCACCTAGACTTATTACCAACATATACCACATTATATTTGTTACCGATGCAATTTTATATGCGACATCGCATGGATCATCTTACGGATCTGCAACATTTATTTTGATTTGGCGATCAAGTCTTCTAGGGTCAGCTGCCCCGAAGCTACGCTCGATAATTATGGATATTAATGAAAGACAGTTACTACGAACCATGTCATATTATTTTGGAGCCAAATCACGTTCCGATAATTTCTATGGTACTAACCCGAATACGGATAAAACTATTTCTATCGGCGCAACTGATACACAACTATCCTCCGAATAATTCATGCACTACCGTTGATAATTTTGCAATTCACGAAACATCTACTCGTATTGAGTTTGAGTCTTTCTACCCAGGGTAGACACCCGAGATACCATACGCTTCAAAACAATCGTCGATGACTTTTATGGTCTCGCCTGATCAATCGCAAGTTTACAATCAACCAGTTCGACATTCTCGTATTGTTATTTATAAAAATCTCAATATCGCAGGCCGGTCCCATTTGTATTCTCATATCATGCTTACGTTTCCTTGTGTATCGATTTCGATAGTGCAAGGGTCAACTTTGAATCCGTTTCAACGTCAACTTACTCGCGTCGCATACGTCCAAGTTCTTAATGAACTTTTCCATGAGTATCAAACTGGTTCCCAATTTGCTACATCCCACTATACTTTGATAGCGTAACCGAGTTACCGATTATCCAACATCGAACCCTCGAGTTATATGATCATGCCCTCTAAGTTTTGTGTGTTTCAGTCGTACTCAAATGAGTTTCGTCGTAACGTAACCAACTATCTCTTATGCACTATTTACCCGCATCAACCGACTCTTCACCGAAGTCACACATCGTACGATCCGATTATAATTTGTATCGTGCAACATTTCTATCGAGATGGTAAGTCGTGCGACTTATTTATAAGTTTCAAGTTTCCTATCCCGTCAATCTGATTATTGCATCAAGGCATAATCGTTTCGTTAGTCTCGTCGTTTGACCGACTTACAAATTTTTGTCCAATGTATCATTCATTGATACGAGTCTCCGCCTTATCGTTCCAACCAATGATCGAAGAGCACTTGCATCAACATGTCAGGCGAACAAATTTTCAATCGAGTCTCGGTACTCTCCTGTCCTTTGCGGACAATCCTTCCGCAAATTACACGATGTGTCGATAGAATCCATCGCACAAGTGGTATAGCATATACCACTCAGAATCGAGTCATTCATAGCATACGTGGTATGGCATATACCACTAAAAAATTAAGCTATTTCCCTCGTATCATACTCGGTATGAACCAACAATCTATTTCGACTCACGATTTCTGCAGTGATCATGCCGATAACAATCGTAACTTTTGATTAATCAAATTCCGACACAACTCGGCCAATGTATTCATTTGCCAACACAAGCTCGGTGTTCAACCGAATGATTCGTTCTATCGATTTATAATTTCAGTTCCTTCTGTTGCATCTCGTGCAACGTATTATTAAGTTTCAACCATTGCACCTCGTGCAACGTTTTTAATTCAGTCTCCTCTGGTGCATCTTGTACAACGTTTTAATTTAGTTTCCTCCGTTGCATCTCGTGCAACATTTTATTTCTGATATTCAAAGCCAATACTCGAATCTATTCAACATATTCAATTTTCAACTTTTATTTTCCTTGCAACGTATTATTCATAACTCGTTACATTTGATACAACAATATTTCACGACTTTCATTATATCGATGCAACCAATATTTCTTATATCGACTGTTGCATTGAAACAACAAACATTTTGGTTCATATTTCTCAACTTGTTGCACTTGTAGCAATAAACATCTCAATTCACATCTCGCGACTTGTTGTGCTTGCAGCACCAATTATTTTACGGCTGGTTGTACTCAATGCAATAAACCTTTTACGACATTCTCAGCAAACGTCACGTAATTTCCAAAACACATGCGACAAAATTACACGACATATATTAGACTTATTGTATGGAACATCCAGTACGGCATCGAGTAGAGTCAAGAGTGATTTGATTAGTGGTGGGCAACTCTTTGGAATTGAAACGAAGCAAGCGTCCCGAAGAAATTGAGCCTAGAGCTCTGATACCAATTTGTCACGCCCCGACCGAGAAAATTGCTCGTCCTCACATCGATTTATCCGAATCATTATCCTAGCTGGGGCGTGATGCCGTACGAGTCTGGAGTTGCACTTGTACAAGGCAAGACGACAAGATCTCAAATGGTTATCTTTGATTTGATATTAGCAACGGAAGAAAACAGAGTATACGAAACAATTTTCTTTATTAATAAATGAACTGAGATTATAAAGGCTTTCAATAGCCCAACTGAATTTGCCAGATTGGCTACAACACTCAAGTTCTCTCTTACCCATAAAAGATTTTATTATTCCATACACCATGACTTCTATATCTCGGCCGCAGTAATCATATTGCAAGTTCGAGTGTCATTGCGATCGCATGCTTCAAACGCTACGATATTACTTGTTGCAGCACGATCAAGCGAAGCTTCGCTGCGAACAGACCATTCCCTAAACTTGCTAGCAAACTAGTGGGGGATTAGTACTTTCATCCTCGCTGTACTGACCAAGACCCACTTAACTAAACCGATATTTAGTATTGTATTGATTCATGCAACATACAATTTAGTTATCTTTCTATGTTCTCCTTAGGATCTGTTTCAAGGCATATTCGAAAGTAGTAAAGCATGTTATCATGCCAAGCATGTTATTTCGATTCTCATTAGCAAGCAGGCAACCAATAGCAATCTCGTATTGTTTCATGACTTTTTACTAAACACTGACGCACTCGCCCTTGCACCGACGCAAGGTGAATGTGCCTTATTCCTTCCCTGTCATGTTATAAGTGCTTTGTGCAGGAGCTCTGTGTTTCTGCACTTTCGACCCGTCATTCCTTAACTATATGAAGGTCACTAGCTTTCCGGACTAGAATGGACTTATATTTCTCAAATCGAATATGTAAGACGGTGATCGCTCTGTGTGGTTGCTAACCTAAATATCAGAGGACCCCTAAATTACTCGAGTAAGTGGCTTATCACATCAATAGCAGGTTGCAAACCGTCTTAATGAAGTGCACCAACAATATTAATTATCTCGCAGTCCCTCCTAGGTCGAACAGTCCCAGCGCCCTGGCGTACCATGTTCGAGGGAAGAAAACACTAGTGCACGGGCAATATATCTTTTAAGTCCATTTGACAATGCAACGCATCTTAGCCTTCATACAACCAAGAAAATTTGCCTATCTCAATTTCAACTGGCACAATATCCTAACTCAATGTTCATCAACGAACGCCCGAAGGCCATAAACATTTGAAGGCACCATGCCACATTCGACAGCTCCGCCACATTCGTGCCACAACTGTTCTCTTCGTAATGAACCCATCTTTTGTAAGTCTCGAGCACGTACACATGTTTTGATATAGTTATTTGACATTCCTTGCGTCGTGCATTCGATGCACACCTCGATTCAGTATTTTCATGTTCTACGCCTTAATGTTCAATGCGTTAGACTTATGTTCCTTCCCTCCGACTCATGCAACTGAGGCATGCCTCGATAAGGTATTCAATGTTCTATAGCTCGTGCACTGAGCACTCATGCCGATATACTTTCAATGTTCTAGCATACTAACTCGTACGCAGGGGAACGGAATGATTCGTGCGCTAAGGCACTTGTCGATACAGTTATCCTATGTTCTTATGGCTTGCGCACATAGTACGCTCGCCTTTGTAGTATTCAATGTTCAATATCGACTCGTATATTTGATGTACGTTTCATTTCAATTGTTCTATCTAGTGTTCGACATGCACTATGTTCATCTCTCGATTGAGCCACGCCCGTGGACTCGATAGGTTAACTTAGCATACAATGGTACATTTTGATTAAGCATGACGGACTAGGATAGAAAAGTCAAAGTCCCCCCACCTTAAGCCGATACGTCTTGTCATTTTGCCGAGCTGATGCGGCTCGATTTCATAACTTGTTGCACGGCCAACTCTTCTGACTTAGCCATTATGCACTTCTTGCTACGTTAAATTATTCGACCGATTTGGCTTACCGTGCCTATGCCTTAGTCCGTTGCGAGATAGTGATTTGGTTTTGCGGACCCTGTTTTAAATAAGGCAAAATGCCAACCTCTTATATTTTAGCGTAAACGTATAACCTGCACATGAAACCAACTAAAATCAATACTTGTCCGAATCGGACTGATCCCTTGCGTCGATTTGATTTCTTAGAATATTCGAACCGACTCAATGCTTTATTTCGGGCCAACTTAAAGCTTGCATCGAACACTCAATGCGTTTCCTCGGGTCAACGATACTCTTTGCATCAATTCAGATCGATACATTTCTCGGGTCTACGTACTCTTGTATCGATTCGTGTCGATACATAAATTGGGTCAACGCAACTCTTCGAGTCAACGACTCAGCATAATGCACTGTGCGAAGCGGGGCATTACAGCCGGAAGGATTTGGCTGTTGGTCTTCAAGAGAATTTGAGAAGGAAATATATATATATATATATATATATATATATATATATATATATATATATATATATATATATATATATATATATATATATATATATATATATATGTTTGATTTTGATTCCTAATAGGATTTTGATAGGTTTTATATTAAATCTTTGATTTAATCGAAGGAGACTCTAATGAGGATTTAAATGGAGCAGATTTGAAGAGTTTTGATTTAGAATTGAACGAGATTTAAAAAAATTAAAAAAAAAACCATTTTTTTTTCTTCTTCCTACTACTTGTGCGGCTCGGCCTCCCCGGGAAGATGAACAGTGTTTACTGTTCATCAGTTTTTTTTTCCTATTTCTAACATATAAATCTATATCTACTCATATACACATACATATATATCCAAGTGTCCCAAAAATATTAAAATAATTCAAATAAAATATTATAATTAATAACAATATATATTATATAGAAGGAAACATTTTTTTGTACATATCATATAGTAGAATCTCTAAATATTTCCATATTTAACCTAAATTATTCTAGAAAAGATCCCTAAACCTAAAAATATATAAAAATAATTATTTTGTAATATCTGTTACAAAGAAATTTATTTATATCTACATATTATATTCTATGTAAAGATGTAATTATTTACTTTAGAAATTTCTATTATTATTATTATTACTATTATAAAACAAAAATTAAATTTACGAATCCTTTTAAAAATATATTAAAAACGGAAAAGATAAACATAATACAATTTAACGAATTGTAAAAAACTAAATGTGAAAATAAATAAATTTAGAGAGATCTATAGCTAATATGCTAGTTATGTCACACGACTATGCCAGCCATACCATACTCTTTAGTCAACCTAGTTAACAAAACTTAACCATCACTAAGAATATATATTATTTTAAAATATTGTTTTAAAATATGAAAAATTCAAAATTATTATATTAAGAAAAATATAAAATAAAAAATTCCTTGAAAATTTGGGTGGTTTACAAAGAAGAAATGAGAGTTGTGTTGTTGATTAGGGTTGGTTTATGAGAGAGAATTTTCTAGAGATTGGGAGAACGTTTGTTGGGTTAGTCGATTAAAAAGAACCATCAACCGTCAACAAATATAAAAAGTTTTAAAAAATTACTATAATGGCAGACGAAAAAATTACGACAATTTTTTCAAATATATATTAGTTGACGGATATCATCAATCCGTTAATAAAAAATAGTTTTTCCTGACGGATCCTCTATAACTGTCAACTATTTTGCTATCAAATTGCTAAATTGACTTAAAACAAAACATTTCTTGACGTAAGGCCAAAACTCTCAAGATAACCCCTTTTTATGACAATTTTTTATGACCGTCAAGAAATAAACCGTCAAGAAAAGATATTTTCCTTGTAGTGAATAATTGAGGGTATTAAGTCACAATTCAGCCTATTTATGAAATATTCTAGAATAGTCCAAACTATATTCTAATAAGTGTGTGGACTCTTAGAAGAGTTGTATAAATAGAGATGTTCTCTTTCAATTTTCCATTTTTGTACAAAACAAAAATTACAAAGCTTAATGTTACCAAAATATTTCTTTTCTACCAATCTTCCCTTCCACAATTTTTTTTCTCTCAATGTTTTCTTGCTCTCCAAATTTGTTTTTCCTTAGCTAATTGGACAGTTCCAAAATTTATATCTATTGATTTTTTATGCTTCTTCAGAAGACATCCTTGTTAGTCCCAGGGCATAATTTTTTGATGAAAAACTGATTTATGCAACACTTCGAGGAAGGTGTACGACAGATATCCCGGAGAATTCTGAGAAATGAAATCAATTGTAACACTTCGAAAAAGGCACAAAAGGTTTCATAGTAGCATCAATGAAATTCCACTAACAGTTTCTGATTAGATCAGAATTGTACTACTTCAGAATGAGTTGCAAGTGGATGAACAGAAGATAAAATGGACAGAATGAGGAAACAGCCTGCTGGGGTGAATGATCACTGGCGCTCAAGTCCCACACGATCAGCTTCCAAGAACCAGCAAGTTCGACGAAGAACTTCGGAACACTCTGCTCTACTGACTCCTAGGATAGCGTGTACTCGCTTTGTTTCTCGCTTCTCTGCTCTTAACTTCGAAGAAATTTTGTAAGAAAATTTTGAACTGTGTTTTGAGAGAGAGAGAGAGGAGAGAAACATATATAGGCGCGTGCAGTAACCGTCCGGTATACGAAAAGTTCGGGACGTAGGAAAAACTGTTCCAGAACGTTACGTAACCGTTCAAATCGTGGACAAACATGACTGTGCCAATAGGCACATAGCGTGCGCCATCTGTGCGACCTGCGCCAATTGCGCCAACTGCGTCCGTGCGCAATTCTGCACAACGTGCACCATATGTAAATCGCCGCGCCATCGGGCAGGACCATCTAGCCGCGACAAAATGTCACATTATGCCTCATGAGCCCGAGTCCGAGTCCGAGTCTAAGTCTCTATGGGGCTTAGTTCCAAAGGAATGAATTCCAAGAGTATCAAAAAGCATTAATGCTTCATTTGTTGAGTTAGCCTTTTTTTCCACTAGAAAAATACTCCAACATGGTACACTCATGTGCCTCGCCACACCTCATGTGCTTCTCTCTCATACAAGAAAAGCAATATGTGGAGATATACCACTCATTTGGCCTAGACAACGTGAGACTATTATGTTGGTGTTTTTGCCTTTAGACTAGAAAAGATAGTCCCACATCGGCTACACCAAATGGTGAGTATCTCAATATAATGCATTGCTTGTGTTAAGGTGTGCACATGAGGTGTAGTGGGGCACAAGTTTGTGCCATGTGGGAGTATTTTCCTAGAAGGAAAAAGGATTAAATCCAACAAGGATGCAAGTTGATTTTTGTTGTGCGGACTCGGACTCGGAAACGGACTCCAGGATATCTCGTGCATGCACGGGAGTGTTCGGGGGGTAGGCGTGGACTGGCACACTTCTATGCTGATTGTGGGATGATCTAAAATATCAAACTCTATTTTTGAGTATTGGTATTTTAGTCCCACATCGGATAGGAGAAGAGGTGAAGTCTCAACTCCACTCTACAAATAGAGCCCCTTGGCCTCCTTTGAAAGATGTACCAAGAAGAGAGTTAAGGGAGACTATAAAGTCCAGAAAGCCCGTTCTAGTCTCAAATTTTGACTTACGAGCGTTCCAGAAGTTCTTCGTGAACTTGCTGGTTCCTGAAAGAAGATCGTGGTGGGGCGAATCTTGCTTTGAGCAACGGTGATCTTTATCACCCCAGTAAGAACCTTTTCTCTTCTTCTTTCCTCTTTCTTCTTTCTTCTCCTTCATCTGAGTTGTAACTCAGTTCTGTCCGTCTGCAACTGCGATTGCAAGAAAGAAAGTAAGATTTACTTTCTGATTATTATTGCTTTTGTAATCAGATTCATATTATAGAGTTCCTCTTGGATCTCGAGAATAATCAGAAGGTGAACGTTTGTTGAACCTCTGATCTCGACATCGAGTCTACCATCTTTGATCAAGCCTCGGGACTAACAATCTCAAAGCAAGATCCTTGTAGATGGAAAACTTTCGTGCTTTTTTCATCGACACCAACTTTAACAAGTTGGAGAAATTCGACGGAGAACATTTCCAAATCTGGAAGAGGAAGGTCACCCTTAATCTTCAACTCATGGACGTAGAGCATGTATTGATTGAGGATGAACCGACAATTCCAGAAGGAAGAACTACCGAAGCTATTGCTGCTGCACTCGTCAAACAGAGCAAATGGAATAGAGAAAACAGCATATGTAAACTGCTGATTCTCAATTCTATGGAAGACTCTCTGGCAGAGTCATATTCCAATAAGGAGAAGGCCAAAGAGATCTGGGATTCTTTGGGTAAGCTATATGAAGATTATGAGAACATGTCCAAAATCTTCATCGTCGAGAAGTACCACAAGTGGCTCTTCGAAGACGAGATGGCGATGCTACCTCAAGTGAAGGAATTCCTGAAGTTGCGCCAGAAGTTAGATGACGAGAAGATGCCCCTCGTCGACAAGTTTGTCGTTGGAGGGATAGTCTCGAAACTTCCTGCTGGTTGGAGCAACTTCTATGCTAGAATGCATCGAAAGAATCTGGACATTAGCTTGGAAGATCTTCTACAAGAGATCCACGTTGAGGACGAAATGCGATCTCAACAGAAGATGGACTCTCTGTCCAACCAACTGGCTAAGGCCAACATGGTGCAGACAAGAGAGTTCAAGGAAAAGCAGGTGGCTTCTTGTGAAACCCAGTTTTAGGATGTGTGAATTATTGTTATTATTATATAATATTATTACTATTATTATTATTATTATTAATTGTGGATTTAAAAATTAATTTCAAAATTAAATCGGTTTTTTGGTTGTGTCGAGACCCGAGCCCGGACCAGCTTTCTGAAACCCAGATCCGATTTTAAACCCATTCTTCCTTCATTTAAATTCTGGTTTCTATTAATTAAAAAAAAAATTTGAAACCCCTTGAGCTGGTGCACCCGTGGACCAACTCTCCCCCACACGTTCTCCCTCTCCCCTTACTTCTCTCACTACTTTCACTCTCAGCACACCCACACTCTCCACTTCTCCCATTTAAACCAGCACACCACACACACCTCTCCACCCCCCATTACTTCATCCCCTTCTCTATCTCCCCACTCCAGAAAAAAATCACTACCACAACCACCATTTCCCTCTCCCTCACAAAACCCTCTCGGCCACCCGACTCCGCCCGCGCCCCGCATCCTCGGCTTCCCGCCGACGTCGGACCACACGCCCCGACCCCGTGCGGCGCGCCTTCAGCCAGCACCCACGACCCCGCGCGGCGCGCCTCCGGCCAGCGCCCCAACCACCTCCGCCCGGGCCCGCGCGCCTCCCCGACGCCCCGACCCGGCCGCGCCCCTCCAGCGGTGCCGCCTCCCGTGCCCTAGCCGCGCGCTGTTCCCGCCGGCCGCCCCCGTGCCCGGCCAGCGCCCTCTTCGACGCCCAGCCCCCGTCCAGTGCGTTCCTCGGCTGCATCCCTTTCGGCGCCAGCCCTGTTCGGCCGTGCCCTAGCGTCGCCATCCCGAGTCCGTGCCCCGCTGACCTGGACAGCACTATCCAGCGCTGTCCACGGGATTTTGAGTTCGTTTTTGCGGATTCATGTGTCCCGAGTCCGAGACAACCCTTCGGATTCCGTCGATTTGGGTAATTTCTGGTTAATCATAGTAGTTCGTCCCTCCCGTGTCAATGATGAGTTTGGTCCACGAATTTCCTTCGGGAAATTCGATTTTGGGTTACGTTTTGTTTCCGAGATTTTCCGAGAGACTTTCGGGAAAGCCTATGTTAGTTTGGTTTTGATTTTTCGAAACTTTCGGAAATAAATTCTGGGAATATGTGGTTTTCGGATCTTTTCCGAATTGTGCTGTGATGTTTTCTGGGTTGGTTTCGGATTCCCAAATTCGTTTCGGGTTGTTCCGAATTAATGTTGGGAATGATTGTGGTTATTTATATATATTTTTTGGATTTCCCTGGTTTGGGATACTTGCAGGAAAATATTGGCACACTTTTCCAGTTTTGGGTTATCCCGAAAATAGAGGAAATGCTGCCGAATTTTCTATAAAATTTAATTATAATTTTAAAATGGTTTTAAAATGGTTTTTCGGAAAAAGATTATTATTTTGGATTTTGGGCGACGACCGTATTGGTCAATGGGCCCCGGCTAAGTGCAAACGAAACCGGCTTCGCCCGGACGTTTAGGCATTAGCCTATATGACGATTGGACCAATATCTGAGACTCATTATTAATTTAATTTATTTTAATTATTAATTTATTCATAATTAATTTGTAGGATAATTTTAGAACTAACAACTGTTTCTCTTATTTCAATTTATGTAAAATAAATTGCAAGGGCATAAGCCCAGTTTTTCTATTTTTCTCTGTGGCCTGTAATTTTGTAGCGTAGGTTTTCTGTCATTCTCTGATTTTGCGAGTTTTTAGCGTACGCGTAAATCTAAATTAAATATTATTTTAATATAGAAAATTAATGAAGTTTTCTCACATTAAAATTTACAAGCTTTTAATATTTTAACAAGGATCATGTTTTCTCATTAAAATAAGAAATATAGTTTTATAAGTATAATTACGAAAATATAAAGTTTTAATCAATTAAATTGGTAACTACGAGTTTTTCCAAAATACAAGTTAAATTAATCTTTCCCTCGTTATTAAGTACAACGCACCCGATAATCGATTTGTTTGTGTTTGTGTAAATAAAGATTAAAATTGATTAGGACACAACTTAGAGATTGCAACTAGCATAGTTAGCATGGTAACTCTGGAATCTGAGACAAACTTCTCGAATGTAGAATTTCGAGGACGAGGCTAGTTTCAATCCTGAAGTCTCAACCCTACAAGTCCAGTCCAATTTGAGGCAAGTACATTTTGTGTTAGTTTACAATTATTTAGTAATCGTTTTAATGCAAGTTTAAACTACGATGCAACACGGAACTCTCTCTGAGAGCTCTGACTGTAACTACTGTAACTGTTTGGGGACTGAAGGAGTAGTGTAATGAGTATGACCACATCCAAATAATAACTTAGAACTGTGCGAGCTTACCCCTCATACACACGGGGATAAGCCATATCATTCACTATACAACCCAAGCCGGTCATATTCATTATCTATTCACATCACAATACTGTAACTGCTGGAATTTATTCCAAATTGTTTAAAAGTGCATGATTCTATTATTATTTCAATTGTCAAATTAGCATGAATTGTACTTTGCTCACTCCTGACTGGAGACCCAACATTTTTAGGTAACACTGATGAGGCTTTTTTCTGCGATATTCTCCGAGGTCCCAACTAGAGGACGATGATTTCGAGACTGATGAGCTCTTTGCCTAGAGTTTTGTTTTCTTCATGATGTATGTAGAAAATGGATTTAAGTTGTATCTTCCCTTTCATTGTAAAAGTTTTTAAATTCGGAATAATAAATTGTGGCAATTATTGTGTTGTTGATATTACCTGCAAATGGATACAGCTTACTGCCGCCGTCTCAACAACGGTGCAGGCTGGGCATGATCCGATTCGACCTAAGTAATTGGGACCGGGTCGTGATATGTTTTTAGTGGTAGCCCATGCAGGTCAAGAAACAACAACTTAGAAAAACATACTTAGAAATAATTAGAACACTAGAACATCAAATTGCCACAACATAGGACCGATATATATATATGTTAAATATTTTGTTTGATTATAGACTGGTAGGCTACCTTGCTTATGTGTGCATCCTAAACCTTCCAGAGAAAGGCCATAGACAAGACTAATCCTGCTGGAGATGAGGTGTCATCTCCGGATCATACCCCATCTCCTCAACCAAGTCCAGGGTTTTTTCCCTCGCAGCTGATTGACCGTCCCCATAATGCATCCAGTGAAGTTTTTACTATACTGGCGATTTCTACCTCTTCTCAAACTGAGTTGCATTTCCTTGGTGAAGTACCTATTCCTGTTGCTCCACCAGTACCAGCAAACACCTCCCAAATGATTGCTCTATTTCAAGAAATCCTGGAGTTCCAGAAGGCTCAAGCTGAAGACCAGCAGGAACAGATGAATATCACGAGAGAAGTCATGAAGAACGTCGATGCCTTAGCTATCTTAAACCAAGTTGGAGCGAAACCTCGTCCTAGGAGGGATACCCCTGAATCTAGAAGATATTTGAGCCCTATCCGACAGTCATATCGTAAGAAGCTATTGGTTGGTGACTACTGTAAAAGGCTTGGTCACCAAGCCAATATTTGTCACAAGAGATTGGGGAAATATTTGGCATATGGATCTGCTGAACATCGGGTAAAGGACTGCCCCTTATCTTTCCATCAAACCAGAGCACATATCCCAGCAACACCTGTTAGGTCACAACCTAGGGACTCTCTTCCTATCCAGCAGACCTTGCCTTCTACAATAAGGCATGATGCAGACTCGAGGTTTATAGAAGATGAAGCAGTTGGAGACTGCTGATGCAAGAGTCAGAACCATGAAGAATAGTACCTAGGACTGCTGAATAGCATTATCTATTGTTATAAGAAGTTGTAACAGGATGTCCTTAGATCAATCATGAGAGTTTTTGCTGTAATTCTCTACATGAATAAAATTCTTAGTTACACCTTTATGGTAGATGTCTTCCCTAATAGTCTTCCCGGATTACCCCCAGATCGAGACATAGAGTTCACCATTGACCTAGTCTTCGGCTCTTCCCCTATTTCTAAGGGATGCTACAGAGTCAACCCGAAGGAGACCAAGGAGATGAAGGACCAGATCAATGAATTGAAGGCTCTGGGATTCATTCGTGACGGAGCTTCACCCTGGGGAGCACCTGTCTTGTTTGTGTCCAAGGAGGACGGAGCAATACGGATGTGCATCGACTACCGGGCGCTGAACAATATCACCATCAAGAACAAGTACCCTCTGCCCCGGATCGATGACCTATTTGATCAATTGAGCGGAGCCAAGGTGTTTTTGAAGATTGATCTTAGATCTGACTACCATCAGATCAGGGTCAGGAAGGAAGATATTCCCAAGACGGCATTCAACACCAAGTATGGGCAGTTTGAATTCTTGGTCATGCTGTTTGGACTGACGAATGCTCCTGCGGTGTTCATGAACCTTATGAACAAGGTTTTCCATGAATACCTAGATCAAATTATCGTTGTCTTCATCGATGACATTCTGATCTATTCAAAGACGGAAGAGGAGCACGAAGAGCACCTTAGAAAAGTTTTGGAAACTTTGAGGAAGGAGAAGCCGTATGGTAAGCTTTCCAAATATGAATTTTTTCTAGACAAGGTGGATTTTCTTGGCCATGTTGCCACAGGAGAAGGAATTTTGGCGGATCGAAGAAGATAGCCGCTGTTGAGAAGTGATCTACCCCAAGCTCAGTTGCTGAAATCAGGAGTTTCTTGGGCTTGGCTGGCTACTACCGGAAGTTCGTGAAGGATTTTGCCAGAATTGCTGAGCCGATGACGGAGCTCACTCGGAAGAATGAAGAGTTCATCTGGACAAAAGATTGCCAGGCATCATTTGAGGAGCTGAAGAAGAGACTTACCACTGCACCAATCCTTGTGCTACCCGCAGGAACTGGTGATTTCTCAATCTACAGTGATGCCTCAGGTAAAGGACTGGGTTGAGTTCTTCAACAACATGGAAAAGTGATTGCTTATGCATCTAGGCAATTATGGACTCATGAGAAGAACTATCCCACACATGATCTGGAGCTTGAGGCAGTTATCTTTGCTTTGAAGCTATGGAAGCATTATCTATATGGAGAGAGAGTGGAAATATATACAGACCATAAAAGTCTGAAGTATGTTTTCACTCAGGAGGAGCTGAACATGAGGCATAGAAGATGGCTGGAGCTGATGAAGGATTTTGACATCGATCTACAGTACCATCCGGGTAAGGCTAATGTGGTCGCAGATGCACTTAGTCGATACCCTATGGCGATGTTTTTGACCATGGAGCAGCACCTGCTAGAGGACATCGAGAAGCTTGGAATGGAGATTATACTGCCTGGAAGGAAGGAGTTGGATGCTGATTCTTTGTTGATGAAGTTGCAAGTGAGCACGAGTTTGATGGACAAAATCAAGGAGACGCAGTTTCAAGATGAGACACTTTGCAAACTTAGAGATCAATTGTTGGCAGGAACACTTGAGGGTTTTTCAATCGCCAGCGATGGAGCACTGAAGAATGGTATGAGGCTCTGCGTAGCATCTGGCGAACTGAGGAACGAGCCGATGAAGGAAGCACACCAATCGTAATATTCCATACACCCTGGAGCTAACAAGATGTATCAGGATATGCGTACCATTGTTTGGTGGTTTGGAATGAAGAAAGACGTGGCCAGGTATGTTGCTAGATGTTTAATTTGTCAACAAGTGAAGGCTAGCAGACAGAGACCCGCAGGACTTCTACAGCCACTGGATATTCCGGAGTGGAAATGGGAGCACATCACAATGGACTTCGTGTCAGGACTGCCTCGTTCCCAAGGAGGGAAGGACGCCATTTGGGTTATAGTGGACCGACTGACCAAGTCAGCTCACTTTATCTCCTTCAAAGTTGGTTTATTCTCCGAGAAGTTGGCGGCACTATACATGTGGCACATCTACCGGATTCATGGAGTTCCGGTAAGTATCGTATCTGACAGAGATACTAGATTTACCTCTCACTTTTGGAAGAGTTTGCATGATAGTTTGGAAACACAACTGAAGTTCAGCACCGCCTACCATCCCCAGACTAACGGGCAATCAGAGAGAACAATTCAGACGCTAGAAGACATGCTGAGATCCTGCGTCTTGGAATTTGGAGGGTCTTGGGAAGACCATTTGCACTTGGTAGAATTCTCCTACAATAACAGCTACCAAGCTAGCATCGGTGTGACACCGTTCGAGGCACTCTATGAACGTCGTTGCCGCACTCCACTTGCTTGGGACGACGTCGGAGAACGAGTATTGCTTGGACCTGAGATGGTGACCGATGCAGCAGAGAAGGTAAGAATGATCAGAGACAAGCTCAGGATTTCCCAGGATAGACAGAAGCATTAGGTTGATAGTAGTAGTCGACCAGTGGAGTTGAAGAAGGAGATAGCATTTTTGTGAAGTTTTCTCCTACCAGAGGAACGATCAGTTTTGACGGAGCTGGGAAATTGAGGCCAAGTACATCAGGCCAATTGAAGTTTTAAGACGAGTTGGAAAAGTAGCGTACCGGTTAGCTCTACCAGCTAATCTTGAGAGTGTGCACAACGTCTTCTACGTATCACAGCTCAGACGCTACACTCCGGATCCGAGTCACATTTTGGATAATTCAGAGCTGAAGATTGGACTCAATCTTTCAGTGCCAGAGAAACCAGTAGCAAGCGTAGTCAGAGGTGAGAAGAAGATCAGAAAATTTGAGCCATCACATAACTTCTATTTCTTATCTTTTCGTTCTAAACTTGACTGATGCTGCTAAGTTAGCCTAGTTTTGCAAGCTATTTCTTAATCAAGCTTGATCATGACAGTATTTTATTGGGTGCACCCACTAATATATTGTCTAATCAGGACCGGTGCATGATGGTCTGATCAACCTCGTGTACTTTGGTTCGCTTTTGTATTTTTCTGCATGGATGATATCATAAATGAAACTTGTCCCTAAACCGTCTCATCCACGACTTCCTTGGAAATTCTTATTATTGGATCTGAGTTACGGGTGCAGTACTCGTACCAACTTGACCTGAGATAATTCCTACCCTACTCTTTAAATTTCGAGGACGAAATTTTCTAAGGAGGGAAGATTGTGAAACCCAGTTTTAGGATGTGTGAATTATTGTTATTATTATATAATATTATTACTATTATTATTATTAATTGTGGGTTTAAAAATTAATTCCAAAATTAAATTGACTTTTTGGTTGTGTCGAGACCCGAGCCCGGACCAGCTTCCCGAAACCCAGATCCGATTTTAAACCCATTCTCCCTTGATTTAAATTCTGGTTTCTATTAACGAAAAAATATATATATATTTTTAAACCCCTTGAGCTGGTCCACCCGTGGACCAACTCTCCCCCACACGTTCTCCCTCTCCCCTTACTTCTCTCACTACTTTCACTCTCAGCACACCCACACTCTCCACTTCTCCCATTTAAACCAGCACACCACACACACCTCTCCACTCCCCATTACTTCATCCCCCTCTCTATCTCCCCACTCCAGAAGAAAAATCACCACCACAACCACCATTTCCCTCTCCCTCACAAAACCCTCTCGGCCACCCGACTCCGCCCGCGCCCCGCATCCTCGGTTTCCCGCCGACGCCGGACCACCCGCCCCGACCCCGTGCGGCGTGCCTCCAGCCATCACCCCCGACCCCGCACGGTGCGCCTCCGGCCAGCGCCCCATCCACCTCCGCCGGGGCCCGCGCGCCTCCCCGACACCCCGACCCGGCCGCGCCCCTCCTGCGGTGCCGCCTCTCGTGCCCTAGCCGCGCGTTGTTCCCGCCGGCCGCCCCCGTGCCCGGCCAGCGCCCTCTTCGACGCCCAGCCCCCGTCCAGCGCGTTCCTCGGCTGCATCCCCTTCGGCGCCAGCCCTGTTCGGCCGTGCCCTAGCGTCGCCATCCCGAGTCCGTGCCCCACTGACCTGGACAGCACTGTCCAACGCTGTCCACGGGATTTCGAGTTCAATTTTGCGGATTCGCGTGTCCCGAGTCCGAGGCAACCCTTCGGATTCCGTCGATTTGGGTAATTTCTGGTTAATCATAGAAGTTCGTCCCTCCCGTGTCTATGATGAGTTTGGTCCACGAATTTCCTTCGGGAAATTCGATTTTGGGTTACGTTTTGTTTCCGGGATTTTCCGAGAGACTTTCGGAAAAGCCTATGTTAGTTTGGTTTTGATTTTCCGAAACTTTCGGAAATGAATTCTGGGAATATGTGGTTTTCGGATCTTTTCTGAATTGTGCTGTGATGTTTTCTGTGTTGCTTTCGGATTCCCGAATTCGTTTCGGGTTGTTCCGAATTAATATTGGGAATGATTGTGGTTATTTATATATATATTTTTGATTTCCCTGGTTTGGGATACTTGCAGGAAAATATTGGCACACTTTCCCAGTTTTGGGTTATCCCGAAAATAGAGGGAATGCTGCCGGATTTTCTATAAAATTTAATTATAATTTTAAAATGGTTTTAAAATGGTTTTTTCGGAAAAGATTATTATTTTGGATTTTGGACGACGACCGTATTGGTCAATGGGCCCCGGCTAAGTGCAAACGAAACCGGCTTCGCCCGGACGTTGAGGCATTAGCCTATATGACGATTGGACCAATATCTGAGACTCATTATTAATTTAATTTATTTTAATTATTAATTTATTCATAATTAAATTGTAGGATAATTTTAGAACTAACAACTGTTTCTCTTATTTCAATTTATATAAAATAAATTGTAAGGGCATAAGCCCAGTTTTTCTATTTTTCTCTGTGGCCTGTAATTTTGTAGCGTAGGTTTTCTATCATTCTCTGGTTTTACGAGTTTTTAGCGTACGCGTAAATCTAAATTAAATATTATTTTGATATAGAAAATTAATGAAGTTTTCTCACATTAAAATTTACAAGCTTTTAATATTTTAACAATGATCATATTTTCTCATTAAAACAAGAAATATAGTTTTATACGTATAATTACGAAAATACAAAGTTTAAATCAATTAAATTGGTAACTACGAGTTTTTCCAAAATACAAGTTAAATTGATTTTTCCCTCGTTATTAATTACAACGCACCCGATAATCGATTTGTTTGTGATTGTGTAAATAAAGATTAAAATTGAGTAGGACACAACTTAGAGATTGCAACTAGCATAGTTAGCATGGTAACTCTGGAATCTGAGACAAACTTTTCGAATGTAGGATTTCGAGGACGAGGCTAGTTTCAATCCCGAAGTCTTAACCCTACAAGTCCAGTCCAATTTGAGGTAAGTACATTTTGTGTTAGTTTACAATTATTTAGTAATCATTTTAATGCAAGTTTAAACCACGATGCAACACGGAACTCTCTCTGAGAGCACTGACTGTAACTACTGTAACTGTTTGGGGACTGGGGGAGTAGTGTAATGAGTATGACCACATCCAAATAATAACTTAGAACTGTGCGAGCTTACCCCTCATACACACGGGAATAAGCCATATCATTCACTGTACAACCCAAGCCGGTCATATTTATTACCTATTCACATCACGATACTATAACTGCTGGAATTTATTCCAAATTATTTAAAAGTGCATGATTCTATTATTATTTCAATTGTCAAATTAGCATAAATTGTACCTTGCTCACTCCTGACTGGAGACCCAACATTTTTAGGTAACACAGATGAGGCTTTGTTCCGCGATATTCCCCGAGGTCCCAACTAGAGGACGATGATTTCGAGACTGATGAGCTGTTTGCCTAGAGTTTTGTTTTCTTCATGATGTATGTAGAAAATGGATTTAAGTTGTATCTTCCCTTTCATTGTAAAAGTTTTTAAATTCGAAATAATAAATTGTGGGAATTATTGTGTTGTTGATATTACCTGCAAATGGATACAGCTTACTGCCGCTGTCTCAACAATGGTGCAGGCTGGGCATGATCCGATTCGACCCAAGTAATTGGGACCGGGTCGTGACACTTCTCATCACAAAGGACTCCACTAATCTGAAAGTGAATGGTCCTTCGTTCAAGCAACAGAAGTCCAAGTCCCACGTGTCTTGCTTCTACTGTGGCAAGAAGGGCCACTATAAGAGTGAATGCAAATCCAAGCCCAAACCAAAATAGCAGGTATAGCTAAACTTGGTTATTTTGATTACTTAACTTGGTTGCTATTATTGCACAGGTTGAGTTATCTAGCGTGGTAGCTGACTAGTGGTCTGATACTAGTGCATCTAAACACGTGTGCTCTCAAAGGAGCTGTTCACCAAGGATGAGCCGTGTTATGACGAAGGTCTCGATGGTGAACATATATCTAACATAAGTTCTGAAGATCGAGACAGTGGTTATTAACCACCGACAAGGACACTAGAATGCGTGTTGCACATACCAGAGATTTTTCGGAGATCTGATCTCAGAAAGTCTGTTATCTGATACAGACTTGAAAGATGGGCATTCGTACTAGCCAGATGGTAATTTCTTGGCGAGGAATATGCTTCGAAAAGATGTTCGGTACTGAAGGAATGTTCGAACTTCTGCTGATGGCGATGAAGTTACTTCATTGAATGGACTAAGAGTTGTTCTATGATAGAAGAAGACTCAAGCTGTCCTACCGGAACCTTATCTTCGGAATGTGGAGGTAAGGAGGTGGAGGAGTTTAAGTTCTGTGCAGATACAAGACTGTTGGGAAGCTGCTCAGACGATTGAACTAAAGTACTGATCATCTGGAGTTAGTACACTTAGATATCTGTAACTTTTATCAATTCTTCACAGAGGTCGGCTTGAAGTTCTCATTTATATGACTTCTCAAGTAGAAAGATGCAGCATTCGAGTAGTTCAGAGACTTCAGGGCTGAAGCTGAACGTTAAACCGATCTACAACTCAAGAGGCTAAGAAGTGATCGAGGTGGAGAGTATCGGTCTCATGAATTCACATTGTTCTGCAAAGAACATGGAATCACAAACGAGACTACTGCTCCGTATTCTCCTCAATCTAACGGAGTAGCGGAGAGGAAGAACAGAACGTTGACAGAAATGATAAACTCAAGGCTGCTAACTGTGGGTCTTCCTAAATGCTACTGGGGAGAAGCTGCATTGACGGCCACTTTTATTCTAAATAGAGTGCCATATGTAACTTCGGACGTAACTCCTCATGAACTCTGGTTCAAAGTCAGACCTAACTTGAATGTCATTCGAGTGTGGGGGTGTCTGGCCTATGTGAAGCTCTCAGATCTGAAGATTCATAAGCTGGGGACAAGGACTACGAAGATGATCTTCTTGGGGTATGCCGAGAAGAGTGATGCTCGGAGATTTCTTGATATTGAGTCAAATCATATTATCGAATCTCGCGATGCTGAATATTTTGAAGACAAGTTTATAAGGCACAAGAACATTGTTCTAACGGACATTCCGGAGAATGATGAAGGTGCAAAGGTGACTGAGATCTTCAATGAGCCAGTTGTCCAAGATGAAGTTGCTACTGAGGATACAACGATTGAACCAGAACTCGCTGAGCCGTCGTCGAAGTGAACAAGGAGGCCGAAGAACTTCGTAGATGACTTCGTCACCTATCATGTGGAAGCAGATCCTCTTACCTATGATGAGGCGATGAAGACCAGAGATGCTATTTTCTGGAAGGAGGCGATAGACAATAAAATTGAATCAATCACCTCCAATAACACTTGGGTGTTGGTTGATCTACCTGAAGCAGCAAAACCTATCAGATGCAAGTGGATCTTCAAGAAGAAGATGAAAGCTGATGGAACCATTGACAAGTTCAAGGTCAGGCTAGTGGCAAAGGGGTTTTCTCAGAAGCAGGAGATCGACTACTTTGACACGTATGCTCCAGTAGCCCGGATGACCACCATCAGAATGTTGATTGCTCTCGCAGCGATACTGTAAGCCCCTGTTTTTCAAATTTCATATTAATTAGTGTTAATTAATTTTTAGTGTCAATTTAGCCTTAAAATAATTATTTAGATTTTTAAGAATTTTTCTAGAATTTATTAAATGATTTTTAAATGAGTTTTATATATTAAAAATATCATTTTGTAACTTATTTAAATGTTTTAATATCAATTTGCAATTATTAGAATTATTTTAATACAGATTTATAATTATTTAAATTGTTTTTATAACAGTTTGCAATTATTAAATTGTTTTAATGTATAGAATGCAAATTTTTTTTTGCATTTAACTCTGTAAGGGGCCTTAGTGTAATATCCTAAACTATAGGGGCCTAGGTGCCAATCTCCTACCCACTCCCTGCCCGAAGATCGACGATCGACGATCGGGCTGCCCCCGCCATTTTCGGCCAGCGCGACAGCCCCCGACCGCCTCGATCCCCTATTTAAACTCCCCTCTCTCCCCCAGACCAAATCCTAACCCTAAATTCTCCCCACGACCTCCACGACCCCCTTTTCTTCCCCGACGAACCTAGACCTAACCCTAACTCCGACGATCCCTTACGCCACCCCCACAGCGACCAACAACCCCATCCACCACCACCATTCAGTTCGCCACGACGAGCTGGGTCGATCGCCGCCCAAGCGCCACCGTCCCGACGCCCCTAGCCGCCGTCTTCGCCTTCGAAAACTTCCCCCAAAATCGGACACACAAGTAACGGGCCCTGAGCTGAGTCGTGCGTGTCTCGTGCACGTGGATACGACTCGCCCTGTCCTGGCGAGCATGAAGGACAGTCTGGACACGAAGAACTAGACCCCTACGTGTCGTGCATAGCACGGACACGTAGACTCTGTGTCCCAAATAGTCAGGACACAGAGTGGTATTTCGGGCTACTGCTATGTTAACAAAAACCTAAATAAAATTTACCTACTCCTAATCCTAACACAAGCCATGGGCTGACCCCCTGGCCAGCCCGACCGCACCCGAGACTCGACCCCCCGCTGGGCCGAGTTCGAGTCCCCCCCCCATGTGTGCTGTTGTTTCTTTTCCTTTTTCTTTTTCTTTTGTTTTTCTTTTTCTTTTGTTTTTCTTTTGTTTTATTTATTTACATGTATATATATATATATATATATTCTATATGTATACATATATATTATATATGTATATGTATTTCTTTATGTATATGTATATTATTATATATTATATTTACTGTTTTTTCTTATACATATATATATATTATGTTTATATGTATATGTATATATTATATATTTATTCCTTTATGTATATATATATTTATTTTTCTATATGTATACATATATGTTATATATATATATGTATACATAACTATTTAGCCTAAGTAATTTACGTAATATTGTACATATGTATATTTTTAATAGATGTAAATATACTTGTCATATTTTTATAACTACTATGTATAATTTTATCCCATTAAAATATTAATATTTATTTTGCACTTTTTACCAATTTGTATTTTAGTGTATTTAAATTACTGCAACCATTTGGTGTCCAAGCCTAGCATGGGTTTTTGGGCCCAAATATGTTTTCACACATTCAAGACCTGTACAAGTCATATTGGACTTGATTCATGGCCTTGGGTCCTGTATTTGAACTTTGGTTCAAATTATATACATGGAAAAAAATACGCAGATAATTAATTATTTAATTTCTATTGTGTGCAATGCTGTTTTTGGATTTCTAAAAATACTTAAATTACTGCTAAAATTCTGGAAAAATAGTATTTAGATACTATGTTAAGTTAGGTAATTTAGTATAATTTTTGTAGTATTTAAACTACAGTTTTGCCACTAGTTTGGCTTATGGAACCAAAACTCATTTTCTGTATACTTAGGAAAACTGATTTTTATAAAATACTTATACTGGTTAATAAATTCCAGAAAAATTATAATAAATTTCTACGATTAACAAAGATCACTTTGGAACTTTACTTTAAGTAAAACTAGGCTTTTTGTCTAACTCTAAAATTGTTAGAACACAATGATCATTTGATTTATTTATTGATTAATTACGAGTTGTAGCTTTTTTTGTTATTTTGAGTTTTAGCCGTATTGAACCCCACCCCACACTAGTGTAAAGACCCTAAAAAGTTAGTTAAAGTAGTGTGTCGCCCCACATTGGTCTCCTATGCCAAAGTCATCATTTTGGATAGGTGCCCAGTCACAAGTCGTGTCGCACCTGTTAGTGTCTTAGCGTTTTAGCTTAGTGTAAAAGCTAAGTTTATGTATTTATTTCTACAGTGACGAGTTACCGGACATCCATAGCACTTTTATCGCAGCTTGTTTTGCTTTACTTTGCTAGAGGCAAGTACTTTCTACGAACTTTACATACTGCTATAACAATAAACTGCGATTTACCAACCATGTTAAAATGCTAATCCTTGGGGTAGCAAGTTAGAACTTTACATGTTGTATTACTTTTAGTCTCTACCATGTTTAGACAGTATCTCATATCTCTCACATGTTTAAGTAACGGGTTAAGGGGAAACTGTTAGTATTGTACGTGAACATGACCTCCTTCTCCGTATGTATTTACCGCATTCGGTGACATTATATATGTGACCTTGCCGTATGTTCTGATCCCGCGTTTGTGTATGAATATACACCGATGCCGTTCGTGCACGTATGTGCATGCCAGAAAAACTTGATATGTACCGTTGTATATCCTATTCACCTATTGACCGATTCACGTACATGCTACGGTTTTAAACTACATGTTGTTAATTTCTAAAAAGAACTAATTAACCCATGATATGCCATGATTCCAGTTTATTATATTCTTATTCATGTTTAGTATATTTAGTTTGCTAGAACCAGTACTTGCTCCCGTCCTGACAGGATAACGTTGTAGGTGTCTTTACTGAGGAGGAGTTACTCTGCGACACATATTATGGAGATACTGCCGAGGACCCGGCTTTGCTTTACGAGGATGTTCCTGCGGGGAACCTCGCCTAGTTGTCTTTTTGCTTTAGATAGTTTGAGAGTAGTCATATATTAGGCTACATATTTTGTAACTGGACATGTATCCAGTTTTACATTTCAGACTTGTACTTTGGACATTATGCTATATGAGACGACTTTTGTGTTTGGAGCATTTATGACTTTATTTCACTTATAGAACTGTTAGCACATTTAGTCTTATCCTGTTGTCTTTAGAACAGCTTACTACATTTTATCTCAAACGTAGGCTGGGCATGACTCGGCCTGGCCCAACAATTTGGGTAGCGGGTCGTGACATGTTTTTAGTGGTGGCCCATGCAGGTCCTGACTAAACTGTTTGGTTACATTATTGTACCAAGCATGCCTGCAATTAGGAACTTAAGGTAATTAGACAACATTAGGAATGACGCTTAGAACACCTAGAGGAATGCTAGGATTGCAACATAGGAAATACATCACATATTTGCTATTATAATTAGATTTCCTTGCATATGATTGCTTACTTTAAACAAGTCCTTATAAGTCTTTTTTATAATTTAGATGGTACTTACTCGTTCATCCCAGTATGTTACACCTGAGAATGGGGCCCTCCATATCCAGTCAGCTGACCAGTTGACTGATACACCTCCACCTACCACATTCCCCCACTCCACAGATCCACAGACCCAGATGCCTCCACCACCTTCCATATCCCAGTCCCAGTAGGCCCCGATACTTCCACCACCCCCTATCACTATACCTACCCAGGCTTCCGTCACACTCGACGGGAACCAGCTGCTCACTCTGATCCAGGGGTTCCTAACAACCCATCAGGAGCAGACTACCCTACTCCGCCAGAGCATGGAGCATTATGAGGGACGTCCCGTGGTCCCACCACCTGTAGAGCCACGGCAGAGAGCGGGGACGATCAAGGACTTCATGGGTCTGAATCCCAAGGAGTTCTCAGGGACTGAGGGCATAGTAGTAGCAGATGACTGGCTAGATTCGGTAGAGAGGAAGCTTCTGGGAGTTAGGATGCCGGATGACCTCCAGGTCGAGGCAGCGGGATTTCTGCTGATAGACCTAGCAGGAGTCTGGTTCCGGAATGAGCCGTTGTTTGCGAGAGGGAGAGCCACTTGGGATCAGTTCAAGACCCAGTTCAAGAAGAAATTCTTCTCGACCACTGCTAGAGTAGCCATGGGGCTACGATTCCAGAACATCCAGCAGGGGAACCGTTCTGTTGATGAGTATGTGGCAGAGTTTAGTCGCCGAGCCGTTTCGCTCCTAGTCTGGTTGCAGATCCAGAGGAGATGACCCGTAGGTTTTGCCATGGTCTAGTTCCAGACATTGGCATTCTTATAGTGGCAAACGGTACGACTGACTACTACCAGAGCCTAGAGTTGGCCCGGAGCATCGAGGAGCGTCTTCTGTCATGCAAGAGGCCGGCTTCTGTACATCATGAGGGACCATCCAAGCGTCAGGCTTTCCAGCAGAGTGCACTGACGCAGCCCCAGCAGACTTACCGTCCCCCTACATCACATCACCCGACCCCGCCAGTTAGAGCCCCGGGACCCCGACAGCAGCAGCAGCAGAAGGAAACCTTGTGTACTTTCTGCAAGAGGGTAGGCCACGACTCTTTCGTCTGTAGAAAGAGGTTGGGTCAGTGTTTAGCTTGTGGGTCTGCCACCCATCAGCTTCGAGAGTGCCCAGTAGCGAAGACTAGAGGACCGCTTTCGACTCAGCAGCAGAGGTTTGGGCAGCATCTGCAGCAGCAGAAGGGACCTCAGGGGAAGGTTTATAGCCTAGCCCTTGAGCCGGAGCCGGAGCAGGTTTCAGAGTCCGATTACTTAGTTGACGTCATCACAGGTCATGTTTATTTGCATACTTTTCTAGCTCTATGCTTGTTTGATTCTGGTGCATCTTATAGCTTCCTGGCATTAGAGTTTATGCATGAACATCACTTAGTATCTACACCTACTGTAGAGATTAGTAGAGTAATGACGGGAGGAGGACCAGTGCCTATTAGAGCTAGTTATAGATGCTCTATTATGATAGTCGGGAGAGAGTTTGAGGGGCGATTCTTTGTGATGCCACTCCCTGGTTATGATATTATATTGGGGATGGACTGGCTTAGCTATGCCCATGCATCTATAGATTGTCATGAGGGTAGTATTTTGTTCAGTCCCCCAGGCACAGCACCATTCAGTGTCAGGAGAACAGGGCCGGAGATCAGTCTAGAGCCAAACTGTTGTGCTACAGTCGGGGACGCAGCACCGCCACACCCTATCATTAGGGAGTTTATGGATATATTCCCAGAGGATCTTCCAGGGCTTCCGCCTGACAGAGATGTGGAGTTCACTATAGATTTAGTGTCGGGTTCATCACCAGTATCCCGGGCTTGCTATAGAGTGAATCCCAAGGAGGCCATAGAGATGAAAGAGCAGATTGATGACCTGTTAAAAAAGGGTTTCATTCGATCCAGTGCTTCTCCATGGGGAGCGCCAGTGCTCTTTGTGCCTAAAAAAGATGGTACAGTCCGGTTGTGTATTGACTACCGGGTCTTGAATGCCATCACCATCAAGAACAAATATCCTCTGCCCAGGATAGATGATTTGTTCGACCAGTTGAGCGGGGCGAAGGTGTTTTCCATGATAGATTTAAGATCCGGGTACCACCAGGTGAAGGTTAGGCCAGCAGACATCCAGAAGACGGCGTTCAACACAAAGTACGGGCAGTACGAGTTTCTGGTGATGCCATTTGGTCTCACAAATGTGCTAGTTGTCTTTATGAACTTGATGAATAAGATATTTCACCAGTATCTGGATAAGTTCTTCGTAGTGTTTATCGACGACATCCTGATATACTCGAAGACGCCAGAGGAGCATGCAGAGCACTTACGGATAGTTTTGGGGATTCTGAGGCAGGAAAGATTGTTTGCCAAATTGTCGAAGTGCGAGTTCTTTTTAGACCGAGTGGAGTTTCTCGACCATGTAGTCACTGGAGATGGAATCTCGGTGGATCCCAAGAAGATTGCTGCAGTTGAGATGTGGAAGGCTCCGACGTCAGTTTCAGAGATCAGGAGCTTTCTGGGTTTAGCAGGCTATTATAGAAAGTTCGTCCAGGACTTTGCTAGGATAGCTGAACCCATGATGAAGCTGACGCGGAAGGATGCAGAGTACATTTGGTCAGAGGACTGCCAGACAGCATTTGAGGAGCTGAAGAGGAGGCTGACGACCGCTCCAGTTCTGACATTACCTTCAGGTTCTGGAGGTTTCACCATATACAGCGATGCTTCTGGGAAGGGGCTAGGATGTGTCCTACAGCAGAATAGGAAAGTGATTGCTTATGCATCTAGGCAATTGCGGGCTCATGAGCGGAATTATCCTATCCATGACCTAGAGTTAGCTGCGGTGATCTTTGCACTCAAGTTATAGAAACATTACTTATACGGAGAGCGTGTGGAAATCTTTACTGACCACAAAAGCTTAAAGTATGTGTTCACGCAGAAAGAGCTGAACATGAGGCAAAGACGATGGTTGGAGTTGATGAAAGACTTCGACATCGATTTACAGTATCACTCCGGGAAGGCAAATATGGTGGCGGATGCGCTGAGTAGGCATCCGATGGCATGGTACCTGATGATTGATCGGCATTTACGGGAGGATCTGGAGAAGCTCGGTATCGAGCTAGTTCGGCCAGGATCAGTGATACAAATGATGGCGCTTGACATTCAGTCAGGTTTGATGGAGCAGATCCGGGAGGCACAGTCTACAGATGAGAGCCTTCACAGACTTCGACCCCAGGCTTTAGCAGGATTGCTGGATGACTTTACTGTAGCAGAGGATGGATCCTTGAGGCATGGCAGCCGATTGTGCGAGCCGAAGGGAGAGCTGGTAGAGGCAATCTTGCAGGAGGCGCACCGATCGAGATATTCTATTCACCCTGGTGCTAACAAGATGTACAGTGACTTGCGGAAACATCTTTGGTGGCACGGGATGAAGAGAGATATATCGCGTTTTATCTCGAGATGCCTAGTTTGCCAGCAGGTCAAGGCGGAGCGCCAGAGGCCAGCTGGTTTGTTGCAGCCGTTATCCATTCCCGAGTGGAAGTGGAAACATATTACGATGGACTTCGTCTCAGGGCTTCCTCGTTCCCAAGGAGGGAAGGATGCCATTTGGGTCATCGTGGACAGGCTGATGAAGTGTGCGCACTTCCTACCCTTCAAGGTGGGGCTTTCCACCGAGAAGTTGGCGGAGCTATACATGCAGCAAATAGTTCGCCTACACGGAGTGCCGGTGAGCATCGTGTCGGACAGAGACAGCAGATTTACATTCCACTACTGGAGGAGCTTGCAGGAGGAGTTGGGCAGTAGGCTCAAGTTCAGTACGGCGTACCACCCGCAGACAGATGGGCAGTCCGAGAGGACGATACAGACACTGGAGGATATGCTGAGGACCTGCGTGCTGGACTTCGGAGGATTATGGGAGAGCCATCTGCACTTGGTAGAGTTTTCATACAACAACAGCTACCAAGCCAGTATCGGTATGTCTCCTTTCGAGGCGCTTTATGGACGACGATGCCGTACACCGCTCTTTTGGGATAATGTTGGAGCAGAGTTATGCTTGGGCCAGAGATGATCACGGATGCAGCAGAGAAAGTCGGGATGATCAGAGACAGGCTCAGAGTAGCTCAGGATAGGCAGAAACACTGGGCTGATGCTAGTCGCAGGCCGATGGAGTTCGCCGACGGTGATATGGTGCTAGTGAAGATATCACCTACTAGAGGGACGATCCGGTTCGGACGAGGAGGGAAGCTGAGCCCCAGATACATCGGGCCGTTCGAGATACTTGGCAGGATCGGAGAGGTAGCTTACAGGGTTGCACTTCCACCCAACCTAGCAGGAGTCCACGATGTCTTTCACGTATCTCAGCTGAGGAGATATGTTCCAGACCCCAGTCATGTGCTAGATCATTCAGAGTTGGAGGTCGGACCGACACTTACAATTTCTGAGCAGCCAGTGGAGATATTAGACAGGAGAGAGAAGAGGCTGAGGAACAAGGTTATACCCCTAGTATGAGTAGCTTGGAGTCGTCACTCCCCAGGTGAATCTACTTGGGAGAGGGAGTCGGACATGTGGGAGAGATACCCTTACTTGTTCGATCCAACCGCTGCGAGGGAACCACCCGTTCCCGCTTGATACCTTAGAGGTTAGTTTCGATCATAGCCTTAGTCATTTATTGTATTGTTTGCTATGTTAGAATATTGTCGGGTCTCCAATCCTTGTGAATTTTGAGGACGAAATTTTTCAAGGAGGGAAGACTTGTAAGCCCCTGTTTTTCAAATTTCATATTAAATAGTGTTAATTAATTTTTATTGTCAATTTAGCCTTAAAATAATTATTTAGATTTTAGGAATTTTTCTAGAATTTTTTAAATAATTTTTAAATGAGTTTTATATATTAAAAATATCATTTTGTAATTTATTTAAATGTTTTAATATCAATTTGCAATTATTAGAATTGTTTTAATACAGATTTGTAATTATTTAAATTGTTTTTATAACAGTTTGCAATTATTAAATTGTTTTAATGTATGGAATGCAAATTTCTTTTTGCATTTAACTCTGTAAGGGGCCTTAGTGTAATATTCTAAACTATAGGGGCCTAGGTGCTAATCTCCTACCCACTCCCTGCCCGACGACCGACGACCGACGATCGGGCTGCCCCAGCCATTTCCGGCCAGCGCGACAGCCCCTGACCGCCTCGATCCCCTATTTAAACTCCTCTCTCTCCCCCAGACCAAACCCTAACCCTAAATTCTCCCCACGACCTCCATGACCCCCTTTTTTTCCCCGACGAACCTAGACCTAACCCTAACTCCGACGATCCCCTACGCCACCCCATAGCGACCAACAGCCCCATCCACCATTCAGTTCGCCACGACGAGCTGGGTCGATCGCCGTCCAAGCGCCACCGTCCCGCGCCCCTAGCCGCCGTCTCCGCCTTCGAAAACTTCCCCCGAAGTCGGACACACAGGTAACGGGCCCTGAGCTGAGTCGTGCGTGTCTCGTGCACGTGGATACGACTCGCCGTGTCCTGGCGAGCATGAAGGACAGTCTGGACACGAAGAACTAGACCCCTACGTGTCGTGCATAGCACGGACACGTAGACTCTGTGTCCCAAACAGTCAGGACACAGAGTGGTATTTCGGGCTACTGCTATGTTAACAAAAATCTAAATAAAATTTACCTACTCCTAATCCTAACACAAGCCATGGGCTGACCCCCTGGCCAGCCCGACCGTACCCGAGACTCGACCCCCCGCTGGGTCGAGTTCGAGTCCCCCCCATGTGTGCTGTTGTTTCTTTTCCTTTTTCTTTTTCTTTTGTTTTTCTTTTTCTTTTGTTTTTCTTTTATTTTATATATATATATATATATATATATATATATATATATATATATATATATATATATATATATATATATATATATATATATATATATATATATTCTATATGTATACATATATGTTATATATGTATATGTATTTCTTTATGTATATGTATATTATTATATATTATATTTACTGTTTTTTCTTATACATATATATATATTATGTTTATATGTATATGTATATATTATATATTTATTCCTTTATGTATATATATTTATTTTTCTATATGTATACATATATGTTATATACATATATATATATATATATATATATATATATATATATATATATATATATATATATATATATATATATATATATATATATATATATATATATATATATATATATATATATATATATATATTTTAGCCTAAGTAATTTACGTAATATTGTACATATGTATATTTTTAATAGATGTAAATATACTTGTCATATTTTTATAACTACTATGTATAATTTTATCCCATTAAAATATTAATATTTATTTTGTACTTTTTACCAATTTGTATTTTAGTGTATTTAAATTACTGCAACCATTTGGTGTCCAAGCCTAGCATGGGTTTTTGGGCCCAAATGTGTTTTCACACATTCAAGACCTGAACAAGTCATATTGGACTTGATTCATGGCCTTGGGTCCTGTATTTGAACTTTGGTTCAAATTATATACATGGACAAAAATACGCAGATAATTAATTATTTAATTTCAATTGTGTGCAATGCTGTTTTTGGATTTCTAAAAATACTTAAAGTACTGCTAAAATTCTGGAAAAATGGTATTTAGATACTATGTTAAGTTAGCTAATTTAGTATAATTTTTGTAGTATTTAAACTACAGTTTTGCCACTAGTTTGGCTTATGGAACCAAAACTCATTTTCTGTATACTTAGGAAAACTAATTTTTATAAAATACTTGTACTGGTTAATAAATTCCAGAAAAATTATAATAAATTTCTACGATTAACAAAGATCACTTTGGTACTTTACTTTAAGTAAAACTAGGCTTTTTGTCTAACTCTAAAATTGTTAGAACACAATGATCATTTGATTTATTTATTGATTAATTACGACTTGTAGCTTTTTGTGTTATTTTGAGTTTTAGCCGTGTTGAACCCCACCCCTCACTAGTGTAAAGATCCTAGAAAGTTAGTTAAAGTAGTGTGTTGCCCCACATTGGTCTCCTATGCCAAAGTCATCATTTTGGCTAGGTGCCCAGTCACAAGTCGTGTCGTACCTGTTAGTGTCTTAGCGTTTTAGCTTAGTGTAAAAGCTAAGTTTATGTATTTATTTTCTACAGTAACGAGTTACCGGACATCCATAGCACTTTTATCGTAGCTTGTTTTACTTTGCTTTGCTAGAGACAAGTACTTTCTACGAACTTTACATACTGCTATAACAATAAACTGCGATTTACCAACCATGTTAAAATGCTGATCCTTGGGGTAGCAAGTTAGAACTTTATATATTGTATTACTTTTAGTCTCTACCATGTTTAGACAGTGTCTTATATCTCTCACATGTTTAAGTAACGGGTTAAGGGAAAACTGTTAGTATTGTACGTGAACATGACCCCCTTCTCCGTATGTATTTACCGCGCTCGGTGACATTCTATATGCGACCTTGCCGTATGTTCTGATCCCGCGTTTGTGTATGGATATACATCGATGCCGTTCGTGCACGTATATACATGCCAGAAAAACTTGATATGTACCGTTGTACATCCTATTCACCTATTGACCGATTCACGTACATGCTACGGTTTTAAACTTTTAAACTACATGTTATTAATTTCTAAAAAGAACTAATTAACCCATGATATGCCATGATTCCAGTTTATTACATTCTTGTTCATGTTTAGTATATTTAGTTTGCTAGAACCAGTACTTGCTTCCGTCCTGACAGGATAACGTTGTAGGTGTCCTTACTGAGGAGGAGTTACTCTGCGACACATATTATGGAGATACTGCCGAGGACCCGGCTTTGCTTTACGAGGATGTTCCTGCGGGGAACCTCGCCTAGTTGTCTTTTTGCTTTAGACAGTTTGAGAGTAGTCATGTATTAGGCTATATATTTTGTAACTGGACATGTATCCAGTTTTACATTTCAGACTTGTACTTTGGACATTATGCTATATGAGACGACTTTTGTGTTTGGAGCATTTATGACTTTATTTCACTTATAGAACTGTTAGCACATTTAGTCTTATCCTGTTATCTTTAGAACAGATTACTACGTTTTATCTCAAACGTAGGCTGGGCATGACTCGGTCTGGCCCAACAATTTGGGTAGCGGGTCGTGACAGATACATAAGATGGTGATACATCAGATGGATGTGAAAACGATATTCCTGAATGGCGAGCTGACCGAAGAGATCTACATGCAACAACCAGAAGGGTTTGTCGTCAAAGGTCTTGAAGACAAAGTCTACAAGTTGGTAATCTCTGTACGGTTTAAAGCAAGCTCCCAAAATGTGGCATAAGAAGTTTGACAAAGTCATAAGGTCAAATGGCTACAGGGTCAGTGAAACAGACAATTGCGTCTATACAAAGTTTGCTGACAGAAGAGGAGTTATCGTTTGTCTATACGTGGACGACATGCTAATCCTAGGTACGGATATAAGCTGTGCCACGGAGACAAAGAATTTCCTCTCGACGAAGTTCAGTATGAAGGATTTGGGGGATGCTGATGTTATCTTGGGACTCAAGATCATCCGGACAGACACTGGATTAGCGCTGTCACAATCTTATTACATTGAGAAGATGCTCACTCGATACGGGTATCATGATCTTCCTTTAATTGATACGCCGTACCGGGGTGATCAGAAGCTGGAGCCAAACTCAAAGGAAAGCGTCAGGCAGCTGGAGTATGCAAGCATAATCGGGAGTTTGATGTATGCCACTACTGCCACAAGGCCTGACATAGCTTTCTCCGTGGGAATGCTGAGTCGTTTCACGAGCAATCCAGGCATTGAGCACTGGAAATCTGTGAAACGGGTTATGAGATATCTCAAGAAGACTCAGACATATACACTGCACTACAGCGGAGATCCGTCGGTAGTGGAAGGCTTCAGTGATGCCAGTTGGTGCTCAAAATTAGAGAGCAAGAGGTCCACAGGTGGATTCATATTCACTATGGATGGAGCTGCTATATCGTGGAAGTCGAAGAAGCAGACTATGCTCTCGCAATCATCTATGGAATCTGAGTTCTTTGCACTTGATACCGCAGCAGATGAAGCAGAGTGGCTTCGGGAGCTCATGTATGATCTTCCAGTGGTTGGGGCACAGATACCGGCAATTTCGATATACTGCGACAACCAGGCGACTGCAGCGGTGGCATCGAATGATCTCTTCAATGGGAAGAAGAGAACTGTGCGGTTGAAGCACAGGACAGTGAACGATCTCATCAAGAGAGGTGTCATTGCAGTAAATAATGTTCGGAGTCAGGAGAACCTAGCGGATCCGTTCACCAAGGGCCTCAAGCGACAGCTGGTCGATGACACAGCTTATAAAATGGGCTTGAAGGTATTCTGATATTGTGTTATTACAATCCTACCATAAAGTTTTATGCTATTAGTTTAAGGAGAAATCTACTAGGCATCTAGATTTTGGTTCAATGGAGGACTATTAACCAGAAGAATATCAGGAACGGTGGGTACTTGTCCTCTGTGACATGGAGAGGTTACGGACCTACAACCACTGTTGTCTACTATTGTTTTCTGCGGAAAACGGATCCTGTGGGAAGGTTGGCTTAAATGCCTTAATGAGTTCTCAGACAGAGTGAATGCCTGGAGTGCTTTACAGGAAGCACGGTAGTGCAGCACTACAAGGAGTGTAACTCCATGCTACAGTGAGGTGACTTCACCATAAGGTTTCCAGGTAGGGGTAATGCCTCGGCTTTGCAAGCCAAGTCACAGCAGAGTAGCACCGCAAATAGGCAGGTAGCCTAATGCTGTATGATAATCGTAATAAAGAGAGGTAGACAGCACTACAAAGAGGATGATGTCTTCATGTTACAGTGGCATGACACCACGAAGAGGTACCAGGTAGGATAAAGCCTCGGCTTCGTAAGCCATGTCATAGCGGCGTAACACTGCACAGAAGCGCAAGGCTTTATGCTGGGTAGTTTGGCACTACAAAGAGGCTTGTGACCTCATGCTACAGTAGTATGACACTACGATGAGGTACCCAGGTGGGGTAAAGCCTCGGCTTTAAGCCATGTCATAGCGGCGTAGCACCGCAAAGAAGCGCAATGCTTCATGCCATGACTCTTTATAAAGAACTCACCTATAGAGTATGGACAGAGATATCAGGCCGTCTCTTGAGGGTAAACTTGTAGATGTCCAAAAATTATACACTGAAACCAGGCTGGCACAAGGCCTTCAATGTGCAGCCAGAAGCATAGTTGATGTCATTATGTGAGTAGGAAGAATTGCAGTTATGATGCAGAATTCAAGGCTTAGTCCATTCTTGTATCATGCCGTTATTTAACCTATGCTGGAAGATTCAAGTCGTAGCGACATCTCTCCTAATGCATGATGGGCAGTCACTATGGGGAACGCTCAACCCATATATTAAGATATGTAGGAGATTGTTGTGTTTTTGCCTTTGGACTAGAAAAGATAGTCCCACATCGGCTACACCAAATGGTGAGTATCTCAATATAATGCATTGCTTGTGTTGAGGTGTGCACATGAGGTGTAGTGGGGCACAAGTTTGTGCCATGTGGGAGTATTTTTCTAGAAGGAAAAAGGATTAAATCCAACAAGGATGCAAGTTGATTTTTGTTGTGCAGACTCGGACTCGGACACGGACTCCAGGATGTCTCGTGCATGCACGGGAGTGTTCGGGGGGTAGGCGTGGACTGGCACACTTCTATGCTGATTGTGGGATGATCTAAAATATCAAACTCTATTTTTGAGTATTGGTATTTTAGTCCCACATCGGATAGGAGAAGAGGTGAAGTCTCAACTCCACTCTATAAATAGAGCCCCTTCGCCTCCATTGAAAGATGCACCAAGAAGAGAGTTAAGGGAGTCTGTAAAGTCCAGGAAGCCCGTTCAAGTCTCAAATTTTGACTTACGAGCGTTCCAGAAGTTCTTCGTGAACTTGCTGGTTCCTGGAAGCAGATCGTGGTGGGGCGAATCTTGCTTTGAGCAATGGTGATCTTTATCACCCCAGCAAGAACCTTTCCTCTTCTCCTTTCTTCTTTCTTCTTTCTTCTCCTTCATCTGAGTTGTAACTCAGTTCTGTCCGTCTGCAACTGCGATTGCAAGGAAGAACGTGAGATTTACTTTCTGATTATTGTTGCTTTTGTAATCAGATTCATATTATATAGTTCCTCTTGGATCTCGAGAATAATCAGAAGGTGAACGTTTGTTGAACCTCTGATCTCGACATCGAGTCTACCATCTTTGATCAAGTCCCGGAACTAACATATTATTTCTAGTGCAAAAACCAAAACCAACAACAATCCTTCCCTCTTGGAAAGTAAAAATCAAGATGCTAATATGCTTGCTAGCTAGGCTGAGTTACAAATTTTTTTTTTTAATATATCGTGCGTATGTAGTAGTATTGGTCTTAAAAGTTTGATCAAGTCTTTTGCACAGCTTTGTTTATTGTACTATGGATAAAATTTCTTGATTGTAATCAAATTAAAGTTAACCAAACTACAGATTATGCATACTTAGTAATCCAAAATAGGAGTTGTTTCTAGTGGTTCCTCTCTACTCTAAATTAATTCAGAGACAAAAGTGTTGCAATCAATCTAATTAGGATCAGTAGCTACTATATGCAGATGATGGCCGGCGACAAGAAGGATAGTAATTCATTATTTGAGTTACAAGGATTTGCTGATCTTTTAGGCAACAAAAGGGAATATAATACTTATTTTCCTAAGAAAATGCAGCTGAAGATTAAAGCTTTGACAGGAATTACTGACAGTGGCTCTGGATACAATAGATAACGAATTAAGGAGTAAATGATATTAGACCTTATATTTAATATATCGATATCGGATCAAAATTTTAGAATTATAATAAGAATTGAGAGTTAAATATTTATATTTTATCGTATTTTTGTAGATCGGAGACTTGTTTGGACCGAAAATTGAATTAATACAGTGGTATATTTTTTATATTTGAATCGTCTTAAAATATAGGTTTAATTACAATTTGATACCCTCAACTATTCATGTTTTTCAACTTTATATCCTAAACCTTTTTTTGTAACAACTTGATATCCTGAAACTTTTTTGGACAAAAATACTCCTCATCTAAACTTAAAACTACACCTCTCCTACCGCTCTCCCCCCCCTCCCCCCCCCCCCCCCGTCGCCCCCCTCAGTCCCCCTCCGCCCCCCCCCCGCTCCCCTCCCACCACGACGGGGCAGCAGGGGGGTTGGGGGGAGAGGGGGGGGGGGGGGGGGTTGGATTTGGTTAGGAAGTGAAGGGGAGGGATAATTTTATCATTTTTGAAATTTTGGGTATCGAATTAAAAATATTAAATAGTTGATGGTATCAAGTTGTCGAATAAAAAAATTTAGGGTATAAAGTTGAAAAACAGGAATAGTTGAAGGTATCAAGTTGCAATTAAGCCTAAAATGTGTATCAATGAATTCAAACCCGAGCTAATGCGATACCTGTTAGTACACTAAATTAATTTAATATTTAAATATATAATTCTTTTTTAGGACAGTTTCTGATATATTAAGGACCATATAAAAAAATATATATACTTTTTAACTACTTTAAAAAAAATATTTTTTTCTGACATTCTAAGGACATGTTACTACAGTTTCTAAAAATAGGATGACCTAAATCTAAAAATAAAAATTTCACATTGGTAATATATACGGAGGTTAAAAATTTTGAGGTCTTCTGATTTTTGGGGTTTGTGCGATTGTACAACTGGTACATGCTCAAAAACAGTATTTTAAAAATCGTACAGGACCAGCATGGTTCACCTGTGAACTGATAGGTTTTTCAGTCCGGCTCATTTTTGACCGAATACTTTTTTGAAACCGGTATTTTTGTAAAAGTAAGTGTTTGTAAGGGATTAAATTTGGGCCATTATGTTAATCTCGTGATTGAACCAACTGGTTGAACTGGTTTAACTCGACCAAGTGTTTTGGTCGGGTCAATTTTCGTACGGGTTTTTAAAACACTGCTCAGAAACGGTCTTCTTGGTTATTCTAATAAACATTTTTCGACTAGCATATACAAATTAGCCATTCTGAAGGGGGAGACTTGCGCCACCTAACCTAGTTAAAGATGATGATAGTGTTACTAAGCAGTTAATAAATATATAGTGTTATTGTTGAGTGATTGTGAGTGCATAGTGTTGATCTTCCTAGTTTGGCAACAGACAAGAAACTTTTCTTCCAGCTAGGGCAAGACTAGAAAGAATGTGACAGAGAGAGTTGGGGGAGGGACAAGGGACAGAGAGTGGTCCCTTGCCCTTGGTAGTTTGCTGCACTAGCAGGTCCATGTGGCGTGATCACTATCGTATTCTTCCACTCGCTAAAGACCGGGGCACAGTTGTCCTTCCATTTCAACACCACCTTTTCTTTAACACACATACATGTCATACTCTCTCTCTCTCCGTATCCCCATCAATTCAACATGATATATATATACATGGAATATATATTAGTCAATTCAACTTTATATATATATATATATATATATATATATATATATATATATATATATATATATATATATACTTCATTTATATGTACCACCACCAACACTTCTTCATCTTTCCTTTTCTCTCTTTTGTTTCCTTTGCTCTATAACATACTGTGTTCTTGCCCCTCTCTCTCTCTCTCTCTCTCTCATGGAAGACACAGGGACCGAGTGCTCGATGTGCGGCGACGTGGGCTTCCCCGAGAAGCTCTTCCAGTGCAACCGATGCCGCTCCCGCTTCCAGCACTCGTACGCGGGCACAGCCTCTCCTGCTGCTTTAAATTCTTTTTATTTCTTGTACCACTATACCGGTCGTGAGCTGAGCTGAGAGAGAGTTGGTGTATGTTTGATTTCACAGCTACTGCAGCAACTACTACGAGGAGCAGCCCACGGGGCCGGCAGGTGTCTGCGACTGGTGCCTCAGCGCGGAGCGGAGTGCTCACGGCGGCGGCGGCCCTTCGAAGAAGGCTGATTCGAGCCACGGGAAGCGGTCCGAGTGCCCGGCAGGTAGCGACGACAAGGCCGCGCGAGGAGGAGGAGGCGACCGCGAGGACGGCGGCGGGACGGCGCGAGGGAAGGGCTCCGGGAGCTCGTCGTCGAAGCCAACCACCCGAAGGTACAAACTACTCAAGGACGTCTTGTGTTGATCGGCAGCCGCTAGCTCACTATGCTTATATACAGTTATATATAGCTGTAAAGTAGTACTTAGTATGTTAAGAGTTTGTGTGCGTATGATAGCGAGCAGAAGCAAGCACTCTGGGCTCCTAGTTAAATAGTGAGCTATTGTCGAATTACATGATATGATATTAGTTGGTTTTTGCTTGGTGACAATATTTGTGCTACTATTGCACTGGTTCTTTGTTTGAATCTTGGCTAGTGTGAGAAGACATATGTGTCATGTGTACATGCCCTTAATTCTAAGCTCATTCTTCTTCTATCACCATTCTTTCAACCAGCTGCATGAATAATAGTAGTCTATTCTGTTGTGCTCTTGTGCTTGCATATTACTTATGTTGTTGGCCATGCAAGAAGCAAAGATGATAGTAGTTCTCATGGAACTCTTAAGTCGTGTCAAGAACCATAGTCTAACATTTGGTAGGAGCAGTTCTTTGATATTTCCTAGCAACACAGTCCGTACAATTTTCTTTTCCCTCTTGGGTCTATTATTAAGCGCCATCTTCAAGTTTCCTTTACCAATAAAAGTAGACACTTCAAAATTGATATTGATCGTGTCTACATTGGACACATGTCATACGTGACAATGACACTCTAAAAAAACATGTTAATTTGTCGGTGGTTGTGTTCATATCATTCTGTGTCGACGAGTCGTATTTGTGTCACAGGCATACACTACTTACCACATCAAGTATTTGTGTCACTGGCATGCACCACAGTAACTTGTATCCTTTCTTACAGCATCCATGTGTACTGCTTACAGTTATATATAGTTTGCTAAAACAAGTCTTGTATACCAAGTACACAGACTCCCAAATTATATCATACTTGCATCTACACATGGGCCCTAGGCATGCATGACAAAAACACTAAAAAAAAGCATGTTTGTCCCGGTAGTCAAGTTTGTCCATATCGTATCGTGTCGTATTTTGTGCCAGTGAAACAACATTGAGTTGTATCCTGTTTGCAGCTTCCATGTTTCTAGTTTTCTACATATGTAAGCTTTGCATGGCCACATAACTTTGTACACTAGAAACAAACTAGGGAATAAAAGTTAAGGAGAAGCCATATGAATATGATCATATAATATCATCCTGGTGATAATAAATACAGATGAGTACTATATATCAGCGATGTCCCTAGAATGCTATCGTGCAACGTATGGACATACATGTCATGTAGCCAAAAGACTGGACAAGGAATCAGGTTCAAACCAACGTGGATTCTGGACAGCGAGAACACTATAAGCCATAGACCCCATGCATCTACCACATTCAATAGAAGATAAGGGTCTCTCCTTAGCCATAGCTCCCCTCCCTCAGGGATTAAATCCCCCATTTAATGCATGGAAGCCTTTTGACCATGGGAGCTTGTAGTACCTACACAGCACACGAGAAAGATCTTTCTATGTCCACGTCCACATGTGTGTTATATATATATATTCATGTGTGTTATATATATATATATATATATATATATATATATATATATATAGAGAGAGAGAGAGAGAGAGAGAGAGAGAGAGAGAGAGAATAAATAAAGGGAGGAGAGGTGTCATCTTATGTATGGTAACTATATATATATATATATATATATATATATATATATATATAGATAGAGAGAGAGAGAGAGAGAGAGAGAGAGAGAGAGAAAATATATATATATATATATATATATATATATAGAGAGAGAGAGAGAGAGAGAGAGAGAGAGAGAGAGATGTGCCATCTTATGGATGGTGACTATATATATATATATATATGTGTGTGTGTGTGTGAGAAAAGGTAATTGTATCGTTATTATACCAAGTTAAAACTAGTGTTGTGTCTCAGGAACACCAATGTTATGAATAACTTCTATAATTGTTGTGATTAAGCCCTCAAAGATGGGTCTCAACCTAATACGAGCTTCAGAAAACCACTTTCTTCCTCTTCCTCTCAAACTGCTAATCACCTCAATAATATATGATATCCCTTGCATTCCCCAACCGCTAAGATGAAGCTTGCTGCTTTAATGTAGCCAAATAAGCCTTGAAAGAAAATATGATTCGCCGATTCATTATTGTTTTTGCACAAGATGTAACCCTGTCCTCCAGGGTGAATGCCAAATCGGGCGAGCCGATCGAGTGTGAGCAGTCTACTCAAAGTTACTTTGTACATACACAGTTGCATTTTTTCGAGAGTTGTCCAAATAAATTCAAACTTGTTCATTCTAGGATGCTTGATCCGAGAGCTGTCATATGCAGCCTTGTCACGACCCGCACCCTAGGTAGGGGCACAAGTGCGTAACAACGCCCAGCCTACTCCGTAAAAATAGCGTAGAACGTTGTAGGTCTGCTAGCTAACAAACAGTATATAATAACATGTCATCTCCGCACGGAGGATATAATATGAAATACTGATAAACTCAATCACAATCTAGAAGGAAGAATCATGGCACGAAAACTAGATAGATATAAACCACAAAGTACAATATCCAGCTCAACAACGAGAAAGAGAGTCACAAAGTAATATGGTTATACAATCCCAAAATATAATATCATAAGCATAAGTAGCAAGGTGGCACTACAAGAAATTTTGCTTATAGTGACGGAAGTCAGTGATGGAATGAATATTCACTCACTAGTAAAAGATTAATTGTGTCGGATTAAGGAAAACGTTAGTAATACTATTTCTGACGGAATAAATATTTAATAGTGACGGACTATACAATCACTAAACTTTATTTAATTATTAAATGAGAAGATAGACGTAAAAATTTTAAATATGTTTCATGAAAAATATTAGGGACTTTTAAATCAGTCACTAATAAAAAAGTAGTTTAATATTAAATAATAAATTTAATAAGAAAAAATAATCTAATAGTTTTAAATATTTGGGCCCGAATTAGCGGGATTGAAAAATTGGATGTCACTTTTTTTTCACATGTGCCATCATTTTTTTCCTTTACAGAATATTTGGTCATAAATGGTTTATGATTCTCTCCTCCTTTAAATATTTACTCCTATAAAATTTTCTCATCCTTTCCTCCTCTCATCATTCTCTAGGTCATGAGGATTTTCTTCTCCTTGTAATTCTCTCAACTCTTCCGTTATTTACTCATTTCCTCCTTCTCTAATAATTTTTTGTTTTGTTTTAAAGGTGTTCATCTAGAGAGGTTAGCGGAGTTCAATTCTCTTCGACCACTCTAGGTCAGTGAAGTTCAGCCCTTTTCCATCGCTTTTCATCCAGGGAGGAAGTCCCATCGGCTCCATGGAGAAATTCCACCGGCTCAAGTAAATTTTAAAATCCTAACCATAATTTTCTTTCCCTATTTACGCTATTTTTATATTCTTTAATTGTTTGTTCCTACAATTTTCTAATTTTATGTGCGTAGGAATGTGACTATATCTTTTTAGTGACTTGAGACATTGGAATTACGACAAAGAGCGTATGTCCAAGCAATGGGACCGGAGACGCAAAATCGAGTACGTGGTCAGGGACTTGGTGTGACGTGAAATCGAATACTTTATCATGTTTCATCATTAAAATTTAGAACATCAATTTGTGTTGATGTACAATGTATTTTTTTTGTTAATAGCAGACTTAACTTTGTTTTGGAGTATATTTTATTTTTGAGTTGTTTGTTTAATCTGATGAATATATTATTTTTGGCTTCAATTTTTTTAGTAAGAGTCCACTTATACTATCTTGGATGAAGAAATTGTGATTTCAGCAGAATGTGGTGGAAAAAATTAGCTTCTACTTATGGATCAAGTAATAATGACTGATTTACTATATTATTAATGACATACCAAACAATTAGGAATATGGATCAAAAAATTTGTAATTTTATTAATTACCCAAGATTAGTGACTGACCTATTAATTAGTGATAATTTTATTAATGACCAAACAATAATGACTGATTTATTATTAGTAATAATTATTAATGACCAAACATTAGTGACTGACATATTAGTTAGTAATAATTTTATTAATGACCAAACAATAGTGACTGACTTATTAGTTAGTAATAATTATTAATGACCCAATAATAGTGACTGACTAATTAGTTAGTATAGATATTAAATACTTTTTTTACATTGAAAGATAAATACTTATCTACGTGGCATGTTCAATTATAGTGACGGATTTAGGAATTCATCCGTCACTAGTAGTATTAGTGTCGCTCGTAGTAGTGACTGACATTAACTCCGTTACTCATGTGTTTTGTCCGTCACTAATATCATTTCTGACAAAATTCAGTCACTATTAATATATATTAGTGACTGATCTTTGTCGTAACTATAAGCAAATTTTCTTGTAGTGTGGAGACAAGGTCCAGTCCAAAATCTACTATAACTAAACTAAGCTAGAGGCTCGTCGGGCGGAGCTAAGCCCTGCTGAACCAAGATCTCCAAGTCTATGCCCACTACGTCATCCGTACCGTAGTAGGTACAACAATCCTCCTCACCGTCATCTGTAATATTATGTCAACATATCCAGTCAGGATGGAACGAGCACAATCAACTAACAACAGTTCACAAGATATGACAAAAGATATAAGACTGTAAATAGAGAGTATATACAAGAAATCATGAAATATACATGTGAGTATCATGGCAAGGTAAGCTATAAATCTAGAGCTAGAACAAGGCAAGTAAAACTGGTCATGACATGTACAAGAATCAAGAATCATCTATCTAGGTGTGTGAGTACTAGCTACAATATGTGGCCGGCTTGGGAACTTGCACAATAGTAACAGGCATGGTTAATTATACGTGGAGTGTATGATCAACACTCATAATCAATCGATACACAATGGGTGCATAATAGGAATTGACCACATATCTACACTAATACTCTCCGCCTCCGACTGGTAGAGTGGATCCAAGCAAGACACGTTACGACACGGGATTCTACGAGAAGGGAGCAAGTCTCCTCGAGAATCGGTGTCCATATACTGCACAAGAACTACAAGGGGGCTTGCACAAGATATACCAAGATGACAAAGAATAACATCTTATGTCGGGATCCATGAATACCAATCCGTGTGACCAATGTGTCAAGAACAAGCATATCTACACTAATTACATGAACTATAACAATTATCGTAAATTGGAAAAGTTATCAGAGAATGTACTCGCCTGTGATGTGATGGATAAGTCGACTGAGTCCAAGAACAGTGCCTCGAGGACATATAGATGGAATACTGTATCAATATAATGGTTTGGAAGTGAAATTAAGTCATACTGAGTCAAACTAGGTCAAGACACGTCAAACTAAGTCAAACTAGGTCAATCTAGGTGAAACAAGTCAAACTAGATTATACAAAGTCAATCTAAGTCATACTAGGCCTAACAAAATCAAACTAGGTCAAGGCAAGTCAAAGCAAGTTAAACTAGGTCGATTTAAGTCAAAGGTTGACTTACAGTTGACTTTTGGTCAACTGGTCAACTCTGGTCAACCCTAGGTCAACTCTAGGTCAAATTTGACGGATGTTGACTAACAGTTGACTTTGGATCAACTGGTCAACTTCGGTCAAGTTCTAGTCAATTTTAGGCTACGGTTGACTTTTGGTCAAAAATAGTCAACCGTGGTCAACCAAGGTCAAAACTAGTCTAAGTCCACTATTTCTAACCATTACCAACCATAAAAACCTAAATACAACTATATCTTAAATTATAAAACTCACATGTTATGAAATGGACATTACCTTAACATCCCCTTTATTACCCTTCTAAGGTAATCTCATTACCTTAGCTTCTAACTCCCACTTTAGACTTTTCTACCCTCATTCCAAGTATTTCTCCACTCTCTAATATGGTATTCCAACCTCCTTCTAGAACATCGATACCGTATCATGGTATCTTGATACTAGAAAGTCAAAAAGGGTAAATTTATATTACCCTAAGGTAATGAGAACCATGAGATACCAACTTGGTATCTCAAGGATACCGCACAAACTAAACTCTAAACCTTATCTAAATCTAACTAAACTCTAACATACTACTTACCTCAATAGCTAACTTCTAACTAACATGAAAAATCTAACTCACTTAGATAGCTAACTAATTCTAACTTATATCCAATCTAACTTTCACTAACTTCTAATACTAATTAACTCACTCTTGTACCCACCAACAACCAACATATTAGGAAGGAAAGGGGGGATTATATGTGGGTAAAGATAGGGCATAAATGTATATATATAGGGGTATATATATGTGTATATATAGGGGTCATTGGGGGGGGGGGGGGTTTGCAGCTGCCATGGAGCTGCTACTGCTGCTGCATTATGCTGCTGCTAACATGCTGCTGCTGCTGTTATAGGATGGGGGCAGCTCCTAATCCCCCCTAGCTGCTGTTGTACTCCTTTTTCCCCTTCATCTCACCCTCTATACTCCCCTTCATCTCACCCTCTATACTCTCTTCTCTACCTCACTCTATATATATATATATATATATATATATATATATATATATATATATATATATATAGATATATATATATCACTCACACACATATACATGAACACATACATATAGGTAGACACACACACACATGAATACATATATAGGTAGACACACTCACACATATGAATATATATATATATATATATATATATATATATATATATATATATATATATATATATATATAAAAAATATATATATTATATATATATATATATATATATATATATATATATATATATATATATATATATATATATATATATTCATATGAGTGTGTGTGTCCATACAAATATATATATATATATATATATATATATATATATATATATATATATATATATATATATATATATATATATATATATATATATATATATATGAGTGTGTGTGTCCATACAAATATATATATATATATATATATATATATATATATATATATATATATATATATATCCACCTCCTCCTGTGGGGATCAGCTTTCCTCCTCGCCGGAGCGTGTCCCTACCTCCTCCCCCCTCCACCTCCTCCTCGGCGCCGTCGCCATCCTCGGCGGTCTCGACGCCATCGGCCGGAGCACGGGAAGCCTTCTCCCCCTCCCTCCATCCTTGTTTCTCCTTCGGCCCCCTTCCACATTGGCCCTTTGTCGGAGTCGACCCTGGAGCCTCCTGGCTTCCCCCCTCCATCCCAGCGGCCCACCCCCCCGTCGCTCCGTCATCCGCGCCACCGGCCCCCTCGTCGACGGCGAACGGTTTCTTCTCCCTGCAGTGGCCCGCTCCAGCCCCCTTCGGCTTCCCCGGTCGCCCTTCCCCTGGTCTCCGGCGGGTCAGGCGGTGCCTCCTCCCTCCCCCCAACCACCGCCGCTGGCTACGCGGGAACTCCTCCCCCTCCTCATGTCTCGGCCCCCCCATGTCGCTCCCTGGCGCCCGCGCTCCTCTCTCGACGGCGGCGCCCTCCCCTGGTGAGCCCCCCTCGTGGGCCGTTGTAGTCGCGCAGCCGCCGGCTAGGTTTTGTCCTCCTTCCCCCCGCGGCGACCTCGGCCCCTCCCAGCTCCCCTCCCCCGCTGGCGGTCTCAGGAGATCCCTTCCCTCCATGGCGTCAGGCGGCCGTGCGGCGTCCTATGGCTGCTTCTCTCCGTCGCCGTCCCCCTCCATGCCCTACGCGTCCCTGGCCGGATCCGCCTCTCTCCCAGCCACCGGATCTGGAGCGGCCGCCTCCGGCACCCCGGCGTCGCCTCTCCCGAGCGCTGTATTTCCCCCTCCCCCCTCTACTCTCCGGCGTTCGCTCCGCCGGCGGTAGGCCCCTCCCACCGTCGCCCGGAGGCTCCCCTCTTCCCCCCACCCTCTCCCGCCGCAGCCCATCTCTCGGCGTACCCCTCCAACCTCTCCGTCCCGCGCCCTCTCCGCCCGGAGGACGACCACCGCTCCCTCTCCCCCCGGAGGTCGAGCCCCTCCTCCGCCCGCCCCTCCTCCCTCCGGGCAGGTGCACCCCGCCGGAGGCGCATCCAGCCGGTCTCGAGCCGCGCGCTCGCCTGCTAGGGCCGCGCGCTCTGTCCCCTTGGGCAGAGTGCCAGCCGGTCTTGAGCCGCGCGCTCTGTCCTCCTCGGGCAGTACTCCGTCTGGGGACGCGCGCGACGTGCGCCCAGCCTCGGGACGCGGAACCCCCCAACCTTGGGCCGTGTGCCCCAGGGGCAGTGCCCCACTCCCATGTTCCTTTTTCAAATTTCAAATTTTTGTTTTGAAATTTTGAAATTACGGTTTTTGCTATTTCAAAATTTTGAAATTTCAGTTTCTGAAATTTTGAAATTTCGATTTTGAACCTTTTCTATTTTCTACTTTGTATTTCAGGGCTCATTTTGTGTCTTCCAGTCTTGCACCCGCTTGTAAAGCTCGTTCTGAGCTACCCTTTATTTTAATAAAATGTCTCTTTTAAAAAAAAATATATATATATATATATATTTTTCTTTTAAAATATATATATATATATATATATATATATATATATATATATATATATATATAAATATATGTATATGTTCATGTTTGTAAATGGACACACACACACACACAAACATGAACATATATATATATATATATATATATATATATATATATATATATATATATATATATATATATATATATATATATATATATATATATATTACTAAAAGGACATTTTATTAAAAACTAAAAGGACCTCCATAAGAGCTATACTGTAACGCCCAGTCCCAAAATACGTAGGACTAGGAACGTAGACATTCCAGCTGTATACATACGAAGTGCACTCCAATATATGAAAATCTCGTATGAATACATAAGCTGTAAAATGCAGTAGAACCATAAATAATCTCATCCACACAAAATAATGAATAAAAGATATCATATAATCAACTATGAATTGTCATGATACAATATGTTGGGCGGAGACAAATTCACTACCAACAAGTAAAAGAAAATACATGAGAAAGAAATGATTTTGGCGAACGAAGCGAAGACGCTCCAAGCGCAATAATCCTCGAAGAAATAGAGATGGTCACGGCTAGAGCTAGAGCACCTGCGAAAGACAAGAGCACACACCTAGCGAGATAACCAGGTCCTCAGAGGGACGTAGCAAGACACATAATATCATGCCATATAAACTGAATAAATATTGCTCAAATAAATAAGTCAATTGAATTATAACATGGTCCAGTACACACCTATTGAACTAGCTTACCATTCCCCCAACCAAACAAGGACAGGAGGTGGTAAACTAATTCACGGTGACGTATCTTTCCATGCTATGAATCCAATATGGTATCCGGACCCCAACAAGGTTCAAATATCTTATCATCGAAGTAGTAAGTCACACCTACAACCTGAAACAACGTATAGGCAACTCTAGAGGGGGGAAATAGAGTTTTTGTCGATAATCACGAAATAAAATAACTCTATATCATCTCACAAAACAACTATCAAGATAGTAAATAAATCAGAGAGAAATGCAAAAGTAAATAAAGATCAGAAGAGCATACGCAAACACAACAGTTTTAACCTGGTTTCCCTCGTGGAGGCTAGTCCAGGCCTGAGAACTCTAGCTCAGGATTGAAATCCACTATTTGTGAAATAGTGTACAACCACGTGCCTTTACTCAGAAAAGTGCGCCAACTTCTTACAGATTCGCAGGTGAGTGAAACTTAGAATTGTCCAAGTGACTTTTCTTTCACTCTTGCACACAACTTCTAGCTGATCGCACTGAGCACCTTGGGCTAAGGG